>JAJMDK010000009.1:93736-112725 GCA_030573515.1 Hanseniaspora jakobsenii
CAAAACTTAAATCATGTGATATGTCATATGACTTGTAGTATATTAGTAGTCACGTTTTTTTATACTCTCTATCTTTCTCTTTCTCTTTATTATTTTATTAATTTTATTATGTCATATGATATATGTGTGTGTGTATATATTATACTAACTAATATTTTTTATTATAAGTGGTGGTGGTTAAAATATAAAAAAATAAAAAAAATGATTAAAAAAAAAATTTTCATTTTCTTCATTATTACAAGTAATATTAATAATACAAATTATAAATATAATATATAATTTAACACACACACTTACACTTACTTATACATTTATATTATATACTTATATACATCTATATATATTAATATCAACTAATATAATTACAATATATATATTACAACAAAAAGTAAAAGTAAAAAAGAAACCAGGATTTAATTATCTATCACTATATATATAATATATAACATAAAAATTAAAATTAAAAATAATGGCTTACACTACTAGACAAATTGGTTCTAAGTACACTTTAGACTACGAATTATACATTGAAGATAAGAACACCGGTAAGGTTGTTTCTCCATTCCATGACATTCCATTACACGCTGAGGGATCCACTCCAGAAAACCCAATCTTCAACATGGTTGTTGAAATTCCAAGATGGTCTAATGCCAAGTTAGAAATCATCAAGGAAGATTCCTTCAACCCTATCAAGCAAGACACCAAGAAGGGTAAGTTGAGATTTGTTAGAAACTGTTTCCCTCACCACGGTTACATCCACAACTACGGTGCCTTCCCACAAACCTGGGAAGACCCTAACCACTCCCACAGGGACACCCAAGCTGTAGGTGACAATGATCCTTTGGATGTTTTAGAAATCGGTGAAAAGATTGCCTACACCGGTGAAGTTAAGCAAGTCAAAGTCTTAGGTGTCATGACCTTGTTGGATGAAGGTGAAACTGACTGGAAGGTTATTGTCATTGATATCAATGATCCATTAGCTCCAAAGCTAAACGACATTGAAGATGTTGAAAAACACAACCCTGGCTTGTTAAGAGCCACCAATGAATGGTTCAGAATCTACAAGATCCCAGACGGTAAGCCAGAAAACCAATTTGCCTTCAATGGTGAAGCTAAGAACAGAGAATACGCCCTAGCTGTTATCAATGAAACCAACCAATCCTGGAAGGACTTAGTTGCCGGTAAGATTGACGGTAAGGATATCCAATTAGTCAACTCCACCTTGGGTAACTCCGCCACTGCCTCTGATGAAATCATCCCTCAAGCCTCTCCTAAGCAAGATTCCCCAATTGACAAGTCTATTGACAAATGGTTCTTCATCTCTGGTAACTAACTTATTTTGAAATAGATTATTATTACTATTAGAAAAATAAATATTTAAAGTTATATATATAGTATATAAATTTTTTATTTTTTAAAAACAATTATATGCAAACTTCCTAACTTTTTCTTTATCCTTTTTACCCACTACTGCTTTGTTTTCTAATCCTCCACTGACATCCACGCCATTCATTAACTTGATCGTATCGATACATCTTTTCACATTTTCAGGCGTCAATCCTCCTGCTATCACAATATTGAACTTTTCATCATTCTTTTCATTTTCATTTATATCTGTATTATTATCTTTACAAATACATTCGTTTAAAAATTCATTGATCCCATTCCAGTCCTGCAATTCTCCATTCCCGCCATTTTCAGAATCAAACAATATAGTGATTCTTTCCTGTATATCCGGCAATTTATCCCTATATAACCTTGTATTAATTATGTCATATACTAGCTGTTTATCCTTGGGAAAGACAAACCGTTTGATATATTTCAAACTAGGGAACTTCGCATGCAGTTGTAAAATCATCTCAAACCAATCATTACTGGAATCATGGATTTGGATATGTGTCAGGGGTAAGTTGTTCTCAGTTATTAACTCTACAATCTCGTCAACACTCTGTTTCTGTACCACACCCACTATATTGATCTCTTTTTTAGTTTCATCATTAATACTACTACCGTTACTAACAGTATCTTCATGTATGTTGTTGTTATATGAATGTACCAATTCTCTAAGTTTGTGAGAGTTTTCCAAAGGGAATGACCTACCTTTGTTTGGCACCAGTATGATACCCAAATGTGTGAAGTTTAAGTTTATATTTGTATTGTTATTTCTTAGAATATAGGCAATGTCGTCTATTTCTTTAAGGCCACAGCATTTTTTGATTTTTATTCGTTGGTTAGCCATGTTTTGCTCCTTAATAAAGTAAATTATATATATATTTAGAAATTGGTTATCTTAAAAGTTGGATACTCTTGTATTTTTTTTATTTGTTCTTCTCCTGTTAATAATATTATTGGTTCCGGGCTAATAAATTCTCTAACATTATATCTATCTATCTTTTATCTATAAATTGTCTCTCTCATTCTACTTTATCAATCATTATTACAAAGTTGTAGAATTTATTATAATGTTAAAATTGTGATTAAAGTTAAACAATTTTCTCTTTTTTTTTCTCTCTCGTTATATCCGAACTCTATAATTGATCATGTGATTTGAAACTATTAATTATGAAGAAAATTGAAAAGTAAAAAGTAAAAAATTTTTTTTTTTTTTCAATCAAATATTTACTAAAAAAAAATTATTCTTTGTTAAAAATAAAGAACTTTAGTTTTTGAAAACCTCTTTATGTTATACATTGTCGATATATGTATATTACAATCCTTAACTATTCATTATACGCAACTAACAATTATAGATAAAGAAGATACAGTTATAAGAAACCCAAAAGAGTTTTCACCTGTTTTTTTTTTTTACTTACTTCTTTATCATATATCATCACAATGTTCAAAATAAGCACTTGTTTGTTAAATCAGGGAAAACAGCCAAGAGGCTTTTCAAGAACTGAGCATGTAACCAAAGTAGTCAATTTCTTAGAACCACAAACGACATTCAGTAAAGTTCCCATTATTAAAACATGTTACAGTAAACACAGCAATGCAGTCAGTGACATTTTCATCCAAGAACAAATGATTGAAAAGTATAAACATTTGATAACATACAAAGTCAAAAGGGAAGATTTAAACAACATTGCATCTAAGGATAACTCATGGAAGGTATCCAAAATCAATGATCCATTGTTACAGCAAAAAGTCATTTTGAACTTGAATAAACTTCAAAGCATTAACCCTCTGCTTAGAACTCATGATCTTGCATTGTCACAAATGTTAGGAAAGTATACTGCATCCAATACGGCTTTATCTAACAGCAGTGAGAGTATTTTGAATGCCAAGACCAAGGTTTTGAATCATACCAGAGTCATTGATAACACAAGGGTGCTTTTAAAGGAGAAGATTGACTCAATGGGTAGATCTTATGGACACGCACAGAGACTCAATTCAGAAGCACATGTCTACGTGTCAAAAGTTCTAGAAAACCAAGATGCAAAGATATTGATAGGAGAAAACTACAAAACGATAAAGGATTACTTCTCTCAAATCAAAGACAGAGAAAACATTATATTCCCATTGAAGGCCGTCAATGCCCTAAACAAATACAACGTTTACTGTGACGTTATAGGTGGAGGTGATAAAGGTCAATCTGAAGCCATTATGTATGCCTTGACAAAGGCCCTTATTGCATTCAACCCACTCTACTACGATCAAATGGCCAAGTGTAGACTGTTGAACCCAGACAGCAGAGTTAAGGAAAGAAAGAAACCAGGTAGAAAGGGTGCCAGAGCTAGTTTCACATGGGTCAAGAGATAGGTTGTTTTTTTTTTCTATGGCGTTTGTATATATATATTTATTCCCCTTTAATTGTTATTAAAGGAAAAAAAGATAAGATCTCCAACATGTTAATAGATATAGATTAAACTGGTATATGTATATAGTTATTCACTAAAATAAATAAAATATTAAAGAATATTATCATTGTAGTTATCAGAGTAAGTAAAATTTGTTAGTTTGTATTATTGATTCATAAGTAACACTTTAGATTCATTAAATTTATAAAATTATCACAGATCACGTGAGGACATCATGTGTTTTTAGTTGTGTTTTTTTACCAAAGTAAAATGAACTTGTTAAAAAAAAATTTTCTTTCTTTCTTTTCATTGAAAAATTTCTTTTTTTTTTTTTTATTTTTTTCATTTTTTTTATTCAAGTTGTTAATCATTGTAGCAAAGAGTTACGTTATAGGAACTTTAAAAACAAACAACTTCACATGAATAGTAACAAAAGATCTAATTGAAACTACTCTTATCCTTAAATTTGTAATTTTAAGATAGCTGATTAGAGTTAATATTTGTTTTTTTTAAATCAAAAAGTAAAAAGATATATAAATAAAAAACCCACAATTCTGTAGGAGGAAACAAAGTCATATATAAATTAACAATAAAATAAAAAATAAAAAAAAAACACTGCAGTCGAGATGTCTTCAAACGATGAATTAAACAGACAAGTATCAAAGTTGTTTAGAACTTATAAAACAGTAAAAGAGATGTGCAAGGATAGAGGTTACTTGATTTCAGACCTTGATTTGCAAATGACATTACAAGAATTCAAAAATAAGCACTGTGATTCTATGGGAAACCCAGTGCGTAAGACATTATCTTTCAAGACCACCCCTACTGAAGAACACCTATCCAAGTTCCCAACAATGGGTGATTTATGGGTTGAGTTCAATGATGAAATGAATGTCGGTATCAAGACCATGAAGAACTTTATTATCCATTTAACAGAAAACAAAATCACCAATGGTATTTTCATCTACCAATTAGGTATAACCTCCAGTGCAATGAAGTTGATTCCTACTGTATCCAAGGACTTGGTGATTGAATGTTTCCATGAGACCAACTTGATTGTCAATATAACTAAACACGTTTTAGTACCAAAGCATATAAAATTGAACGCAGAGGAGAAGACAGAATTGTTGAAGACTTATAGACTAAAAGAATCACAATTACCTAGAATCCAAAAATCTGATCCTATTGCCCTATACCTAGGTTTGAAAAGAGGTGATGTTGTTAAGATTATCAGAAACTCAGAAACTTCAGGTAGATATGCAAGTTACAGAATTTGCTTATAAAGCAAAGGTTACAATAATAAAGTTAGGATCATTACTAATGTGTGTGTGTGTTTATTTTATAAAAAAAATGAATTAATATATAGAAGAAAAGAAAAGAAAAGAAAAAAAAGGATTGAATATTTGAGAAATAATTAGAGTAACTAAGATATTAGAAAGCAAAGATGAAAATGAAATTTGATGCTGGATTTTTAAGAGAATAAATGAAGTTACAAAATCTATAGAAATACGTAAAAATAACTGCGCCATTTCTATAATTTAAAAAAAAAAAACTTATGGTTTCATCTTAATATCAGTTCTAATGATCTATATACACTCTTATACAGATTGCATATATTTATAATAGGATCTTATTTTTTTTCTTTTTTCTTTTTTAAATATGTATTGTTGTTAAAATTTGTTCAATATAATCAAAAAACATATATATATATATATATAAATATAAACTACAAAAAATAGAAAAAATATAAGTAAAAAAGAGGGTCATTAATTATCTTTTGGTCAATAAAACCACGTCTTTGGTACCTTTGATCCATGCCACATTGTCCAAATCCATCTTTTCTTGGATACTCGGTGTGACACTTACAGCTTTATCTCCAAGGTATATGGGAGAAACAGTGAGGATTTTATAATCAATAAAGGCATTCATGGCATCCTGCTTTAGCATCTCGTTGATTATAGTAGCCCCACCTTCCACCATAAAGGATACAGGTCTTTTGATAGTAATATTTTTATCTTCTTTCACATGATCACTATCGTTGTTGTTAGTTGGTAGAATGTCATTATGGTCATTGCACATTGGATCAATGTTCTTAGATATATACTGGAATAAGTGCTTGAAATTGTAATAGCTCTCATCATCCACGGGAAGAACATCAAACCAATTGTATGTTTTCTTCTCTTGTTGTTGTTGTTTTAATTTTTCAGTATATTTGCTTTTTAAACATATAAAAAAGGGTTTAGCTCCAGTTTGAGATTCATAGTTTAATTTCAAGTTTATTCTATCAACATTCTCTGGAGATTCCTCTATATAATCGAAAATTCTCAACTTTGGATCCAAAATTAACGGAACAAGTTTTTTCTTATTGTCTTTGTTTTTGTCTTTATCAGCATTCACTTCATTCTCGTCTATATTGATAAAATACTTCATAGTATCAGGGTAATATTTAAAGTTCAAGTTTGGATTATCCTCCAGAAATGTATTGTACCCTACAACTATAAAATTATGGTGATACCTTAAAAAATGCGTCATTTGTTTTGTTTCTATATGCGAAATGGCTGTCTTTTTGTATCTGTATCCGATTTTAGAATCTAGTGATTGCGCATACGTCAAGGTTATAAAGAAATCTTTATTATTATTTTTATTATTATTGTTTTTTATGTCATCAGTGTCATCACTGGGTAGATACCCTTCAAGTTGTGAAAGTATATTAACAACAGATTTGTTTTCTTTGGTGATCCCCCTTTCTAAATGGATCTTATCAGGATGACTGTTCAGTATAGCACTTAGAAATTTCTTGTTATTGCTAGATGTCAACAAAGGATCGTTTTCATAGTCTTCTATATCTTCCAAATCTCTAAATTGTCTTTTTTTAACATGGGTAAAAGTCCTCTTGCTTTCATTGTTTGGATCAGTACTAATCTTTTGATTCTCATAAACTAGTTGTCTTTTAGGTTGCGTTTTTATCCTTTCATCAGCACTGTCTTTACCAAGAGGTTGCAATTTTAAAGTTGTTTTATTGTTTCCCTTTTTCTTATTAAACATTTTTATTTATCTATTATCTGTGAGTATTAATAAAAAAAGAAGAAGAGTGAATTTGTTATGAACTATATTATATATACATAGATTGGTTTCTTATTCTATTAAACTTAATAGGTATATATATGTCTATATAAGAGAGTAATGAACTAGTTTAAAAGCTATACTATATAGCTCTTTCTTTTAAATCATATGTAAGACAATCATTTGTTTTTGTTCTTATCTTGAGTTGTTTAAGTTGTTTAAATTGTTTCTTTAAGGTACTTTTAAAGTGATATTGAATCTTAATCGTTTCGAAAGAATAATAAATAATAATTGAAGTATATATCACGTGACATATTAAAAGTATAATAAAAAATAATAAAATAAAATTTCTAATCTATAATTATCACACTCTTTGATAATCAATATTTCAAATTTAATAAGATAACTAACTTACATAATAAATAACAATAACTACTTAATGTTCTTTTTATTACAATTCCATATCAAATAAACAATATAGATAAAACCAATACTAAACAGATTCTTATTTTTTATTTAAAACAAGAGAATAAAAAAAATATAATGTTAATCAAGAAATTCTGTACGTTAATTTTATGTTCTATTTTGTTAATTACAAAACAGCAACTAGTCAAAGCAGATTCAGCCTTATCCAAGAATGAGCAAGATATCAGCAGTAGTAGTAATGTAAAAGAGATCAGAATTCTACAGGATTTCTACAATAACGCTAACAATAACAACTTCACCCTGGTCAAATACTACACCCATTGGTGTTCTCACTGTAAGAGATTGAAACCTATCTTTGACAGAATGTCTACACAGTTTCAAACTATAGATTTGATGAATGATTTTAAATTTCTTGACAAAGATAACAGTGTATATTTTAATAGAACTTATGAGATGTTGCCAGATATGTTTGCCAGTGAGGTTTTAAACATTGATTATGTCTCTATAGAATGTGAGATCTTTGGATCCTTTGAAATATGCAAACGATGGCCCGGATACCCTGTTGTAGAACTGATCCCACCGTTCACAGAGACATCTATAACCATAGAAAATAGTAACAATAGTAATATGGAAGATTCAAATAATAATAAAGATGAAGAAAACATGCCTATGTGGTTAAAAATCTTCACAAAGATAGACAATCTATTTGATAGACTGTTCAGCAGTTCTGACAATCTTGATGATTTATCATTCACAAGCAGATCACTGGAGTTTAAAGGATCCAGAACTGAAGTAAATTTAAGTAAGTTCATTAAAGATGGTGTAAGAAGTGAGTATGAAAGATTATTGATTGATTACTTGATAAAAACTAATGAAAACCCTGAAGATAAGAGTGATATAGTGTATGTGTACAATGAATGGATCAATAGTATAGAGAACAAATATGTAGAATTGAACAGGATCATGAATATTATAAAAGTAGACATGGAGTTGAAGGAATTAAAGGAAAATACCCTAAGGGACTTGATGTTCCAAAAGAGACTCCTATCCACTCTGGTCAATATAGAAGAACAAAAAAGACTTCAAAGTATAAATCAAGATGAATTATAAAAATATTACTATATATTAATATGAATATGGTCTTTATTACTTTCTTAAATATTTTTATTACTATTGTATATATGTATCTTACCAGTCGTATCTTTTACCGCATCTGACTTTTTCAGCTAATAGCATCTTTCTGTCTTGTTTCTTATCGCCATTTTTGACTAATAGATGTTTGACAATCTCTGGCACATCATTAGGAGAGACTCTGGCTAACCATAAGAATAAATTACCATGTTCATGTTCACTATCGTTTTCAGAATCTTGAGCATCACTATTAGATTGTACATCACCCTTGAAGTCCAAATACATCTGTAAATTAGCTTGGAATTTGTGTCCACCTATATGATTAGTAAACCAAACATCTGTGTTTTTAATATTCTTATTACTATTATTTTTGTTATTAAATGATTCAATTTCTTTGAAAAACTCCTTTTTGAGAATAGGTGCAGTTATAGAACATCTTTTGTCTCTGTTTTTATGAGAACATAATAGCAGTAAATTACTCAAATCTAAGGATGTTACAAAACATGATAATTTATTATCCTTGAACTTTTCATTAAGTATCTCAATTAATTCTTCTTTAGTTGATATACCTCTTGTTAATAATAATTTATCTATAGATAGATCCAAGATTTGTTCTAACTCATTCAATAACACATTATTAAAAACTATAAAAAATGGCATAATGTAAAGTTTCTCTAGTTTCTTATATGTCATAACATCCTTATCAAAGATGTTGTCCCCTATGGATTGGTTGACTACATTTATGGATATCTTAAACTTTCCATCCTCTAGATAATCCTTGATAAGTAGATTCAATTCTCTAGGGATGGATTCCTTGGAGAATTCTTCATTGATCGCATCATGTTTCCAGTTGTCCTTGCTTGTAGGAATCAAAAACTGGATATTGCTAGGTGTTGATGAGTTATACAGTTTAGAATCTAAATCTAGATCTTTAAACTGTGGCCATATCATTGCTCTGTTTTTACCATCACATAAAGATCCACTATTATTATTAGTACATGATAAAGAATCCTTGCATTCGTTTAATAAGAGATCTTGTTTAAGAGTATTGATATCTTCATCACTTATTCCTGTATCTTTAGATGGATCTGATATAATATTAAAATTTTTTTTCAACTTGTTTAAAAACTGTGACATTTTGAACTGTTATATCTTTTGTTATTATTATCTATTATGGTGTTATATTACTTTTTCTAAATTTATTAATTCTATATCTTAAAGATTTATTTTATTTAAATATATATACATCTTATATATCTATATATATATATATATATATATGTTCATATCTTTTGATGATACCATTTAAATATAACAAGAAAATTAAATTAAATTGATTTATTTTTATAGGAAGAAAGATGAGAGAAATAAGATGAAGAGAGATAGAAATAGAAATATTATAGTTTAAAGTTCTAATCTCCGTTTATCTCTATCTCTGTTTCTCTCTGTCTTTTTATAAATCTTTCTTAAATTTACTTCATCTGTGTTTATTTTATTATCACATGATCTAATATATCACATGATCTAATATATCACATGATCTATTACAACATCACATGACTTATATTATCACCTGATCTAATATATCACATGATCTATATTATATATTTCTTTTTTTCTATTTCTCTTCTATTTCTTTTTTATTTCTTTTTTCTTAATATATATATACAATTAAATTGTATGTGTATGTGTGTTGTGTGTTGTGTGTTTATAACTTTTTTCTATCTATCTATCTATCTACTAATTTAATTAATTTAATTTTTTTACTTTACCACTACTCTACTTTGTTAATTTATTTATAATAAAAAATTTAAACTTAAAGAGGAGTAAAACATGAAATTTTTTTATTATTATTAATTATTATTACAGATTGATTATATCTAGATATCTTTACATATAACATATAACATATAACATATAAAACATTTCTTTTTATTATTATTATTATTATTATACTACTTGTTATTAATAGAGATAAAGATAAATAAAAACCATTCAATATTTATTGATTATATATTAATAATATTAACAAAAACAAATAGAAAAAAAAATGACTGAAGGAAAACCAATACCTAATAAACCAAACAGAAACCAAAAGGATTTCAAAATAGAACAAGCTCCTACTCCTAACAACACTCCATCTGTTAAAAAGATCAACACCAATGATGATCCTACTGAATTATTAAAAAACTTAAACTTAAATACATCCACTACTAATACTACTACTACTAGTAATGGTAATAGTGATGGTTTAAAAAATGATGCCTCTATAGCTAATGCTATGAGTCAAATTCCAGATGCTCAAAAGTTATTATCTTCATATTTGGAAAGTGAACTTAACAACTTAGAAGGTAGTCAATCTAGTTACATTGACAATTTACCTATTGAAGAGAAACAAATCATGTATGCATTGAAGACTCATGATAAAAGATTAAAAGATTTGGAGTATGAGTATCAATTGGAATTATACAATTTAACTGCCAAATATGAACAAAAGAAAAACGATACTCTATACAAAACTAGAAATCTATTAGTTAATGGTCAATCTGAACCTAATGTTGATGATATTGTTGAAGGTAAACAAATATTAAAGGAAGAACAAGAACAAGAAGATGAAGAATATGAGGATGATGAAGATGAAGACGAAGATGAAGAAGATCAAGAAGAAATCATCACTGATGGATTAAAATACAATGGTATTGAATCATTCTGGTTAACTGCTCTATCCAACTTACCTACAACTTCTGCCTTAATAACAGAAAGAGACGCTGAAGTTCTTTCTTATTTAACTAATATAAAATTGGACTATTTACCTTTGAAAAAATCCGAAGACAGAGATATCTTTGGTTATGGTTTGATTTTTGAGTTTAAAGAAAACCCATTCTTTACAAACAAAAAACTCATCAAAACATACCTTTACGACAATCACACAGACTATGAAGGTGGATTGGTATACAGTGAAGCTAGAAGTTTGACTGAGATAGATTGGAAGTCTGATGAAGTCAACGTCACCGTTCAAGTCAACACTAAAAAACAAAAATCCAAAAAGACAGGCAATGTAAGGGTAGTTAAAGATTTGGTGGATATTGAGTCCTTTTTCTTGTTTTTTAATGCTCCGGATATTTCTGCCTTGGATGATGTTGAAGATGATGAAGAGGCATTTGAATTGGAAAAAGAACTGGAACAGGAACTGTTTATGGATTACTCTATAGCTGAAGAGATCAAGACTGACTTGATTCCTAGAGCCATTGACTGGTTCACAGGTGAAGCTCTAAAACATTCAGAAGCTGCCTTACAAGAAGAAGATGAAGATGAGGAAGATTATGAAGATTTCGATGAAGATTTTGAAGATGATGATGACGAAGAAGATGATGACGAAGAAGATGATGAAAATGATGATGATGATATTGATGAATTTGCTGCTGTTAAAAAGGAACAACCTCCTGAATGTAAACAATCTTAGAAGTTCTCTATATTTATCTATATTTTTTTAAGTAATTATTACTAATTAATTAATTAATGTACTTTTCTCTCTTTTTTTTTTTTTTAAAGAGAATAATTAATTCAATACATAATTAAATATACACACAGAGTACTTTATATATGTATATGTATATATAGAAATAAATATATAGTGACATCCAATATCATTTTAAAAAATCCATGTCCATATCATATATCAATTATCATATATTACTTATATATATAAACATATATTGCTGGGAAGAGAAGGATCCATGGTTCATACTGTAAGATCCGTTCATTTCGGTTGATTCTTCACTGAATACGAAGTTGCTTTTGTCACTGTGATTGGTGTTCATGTTGATTAGTTAATTAAAAGTTAAAGATGATTTTTTTTTTTATTTGATATTGATTTAAGTTTTTGTATATAAAAGTATATTTATATATTCTTGTCTTGTTTTATATATTTATTCTTTTACTTATAATTATTAAATGTAATAAAAAGTATTCATTTTGATTTCTAGTTTTTCAACCTTCATTAATGATCTATTTATACAATTCATTTTTCATTTAAAATTCTATTTTTTTTTTTTTAGATGTTTATTTTTAATTCTTAATCCATGATGTTATCCCTATCATTTATGATTTTATGATATAAGATACACCATTAATCACTTATTCAATTTTATCCTACTGATAATAATAGAACATCATTGTAACATAGTTGTAACATATCATTATCATTTTATCTGTTATGGTATACATCATAGATCATTTATTCAATTCTTCCCTAATGATAATAATAGAAACATCATTGTAACATCATTGTGACATCATTGTGACATCATTATCATTTTATCGGTTTTAGTATAAGATACTTCATTGATGGCTTTTTCTAAATTTTTCAATTTCATAGAAAAAATGTTTTCCTAGAATCTAATATTTTCCAACACATTATTATTTATATATATATATATCAATCATACTGCTCTTGTTTAATTAAGTTTACTGCATCATTATCATTATAGATACTTTAAATCCTAATCTTAATCTTAATTTTACTTATAGAAAGAGTCTTTTTAAAATAGATTCGATACATTTACAACTTACATCTTAAAGCTTAGATATCAGAGAAATCAAACAAATCAGAAAAGAGAGAGAGAGAGAGAAAGAAGTTTAAAAAAAATTTGAATACTAATCACCGAAGGGAAAGTAAAGTAAAGTAAAGAAAAAAAAAAAAAAAAAAAAAAACAAAGAAGACAGATCCCCATTATGATTTTGAATATTGATATAGAGAAAAAAAAAATAAGTTTAAAAAAAGAGATAAAAATAGACTTTAAAGATACATATTAGTAAAAGATATACTTTGCATAGACAGCTCTCTTTCTTTGTATATATATCTAAGAAAGAGTGATAATATGAAAGTATACATGTCATAACAAAAAAGATATAAAATAAAAGAAAAAAAGAAAACCTTGTAACGAATAATAAATCTAAAAAAAAAACCTTGAGAAAAAACAAGATTGTGTGGTGTGTTTTCTTTCTTTCTTTCTCATTTCACATATACAACTTACCTATATATTATAATAATAGTAATATCAAAAATGCCTCAGAGTATTGTAGATAACACATATCCCGAGATCAGTTCCTTGTTAGGAAAGAACTCCAAAAAACTCAAACATCAATCATATTTGAAAACATACATGAGTATTCCCCCTGAAAATGCAGACAGCAATTCACTCAGAAAGGTCTCATTAGTAAACAAAAAAAACTTACAAGTTGGCTTTGTGAATGAAAATATCCAAAACAACTTGGAAACGGTCATCATGGATGATCTCAATACAGATGAAGCCACGGGATTGTCAAGGTATATATCGCTATTCCAATGGCTTCCAGCTTACAAAAGGGAGTTTTTCCTTTCTGATTTCTTGGCGGGGTTAACCCTAACTGCCTTTCAAATCCCCATGGTTCTCTCATTATCCCATCTGGCCAATTGTTCACCAAAGTCAGGTCTCTACAGCTTGATTATCCCACCTTTAGTCTATGCTTTGATCGGTAATAACTGCTTTGAACTGGTTATAGGCCCACAGATACTGCCTTCATTAGCCGTGTCTGAGGCTATTCAGCAACTGACCTCAAAGAATGTAACTTTGAACAGTTCTATAAATTTTGAAAAATTAAACAATGAAGTCGATATACAATCTAAAAATCCAATGAAGTCAGTGAATATCAACAATATTGTAGGGGTCATTTCTGCCACTTCAGGATTGATTCTTTTATACCTTGGTTTAAGCAATCAAGGTTACTTGGACAATGTGATGTCTAGATCTTTTCAAAGGGGGTTAATCACATCCTTGGCTATAATTGTCTTTGTCAACTCTTTATTGCAACAGCTTGGATTAAATAAATTTTTTAAGGAATGGTTAATTAAAAACCATATTCACGGTGTGGGATCCTCTTGGGAAAAATGTTCTTTTATTTGGAATAATTTACATGAAGTCAACATGCTAAGTTTTAAAATATCCTTGGTTTCTCTAATCTTTTTAATAGGTACAAGAATTTTAAAACAAAAGTATAGAAAAAATCACAAATGGTTACTGTTTTTCCCTGAGATCTTGTTATTCTTAGTCATCTCAACTTTCTTATCTGCATTTTTTAAATGGGACTTGCCTCTTGTTGGTGAACTTTTAAGAGAGGATAATCATAAATTCTTGATGAACCCCTTTGCTTACTTCAAGCTATTCAAGGAGACTTTCCATATAAGTATATTTGTTTCCATAGTGGGTCTCTTTGAAAGTGCAGCAGCATACAAATCCTTAGGCGATATGGATGGTAAAAGAACCAGAGAGATTTCTTCCAATAAGGAGATTGCAGTCATTGGTATATGCAACATTATCTGTGGATTCTTTTCAAGTCTTCCGAGTTTTGCAGGATATGGGAGAACCAAATTGAACTGCATATCAGGCTGCAAATCTCCACTCTCAGGGTTGATCATTGCCCTTTTCACACTAATTATTACAAAGTACTTTTTAAAATGGTTCAGTACACTACTGGAATGTTCGTTAAGCTGTGTCATATCATACATCAGTTATACACTATTAGAAGAATTACCTACAGATGTGATGTTTTACATGAGAGTTAAGGGTTACAAGGAGATTTTCTTAGTCTTTTTAATTGTATTTTTAACTGTCATCTGGTCACCACAGTTGGCCATTGCCGTAGGTTTAATGATCAGCATGAGTAGTCTTTTAAAACAAACTACAAAATCTAAGATTACAGTCCTAGGCAAGGATATGAACACCAATCAGTATAAACCTGTTAACTTACATGCTATTGGCATGAACAGAACACTCAGTGACTCAATGTCCATGGAGTCCTTTCATAATTATCTTAATAAAAACACAAATAGCAATAACAGTCTAGAATTTGAAAAGATCATGATTGTGGAAACTCCTAGGGTATTAAATTTTGCCAACATTTCAGATTTCAAAAAGAGTCTGATAAAATTGGAAAAATACGGCCCGCATTCCTCATCAAAACTGAAAACTAGTGTATTGAAAAAGGATTTATCCAATGACAGCATGAGTATATTAAGCCATGAAAGGGAGCCGCTAAAATATTTGATTATAGATTTGGAAAATCTGGTGGAAATCGATATCTCGGCCCTTTTGATCTTATCGATTGTCATGTCAACATACTCTAAAAGAGACATCATCGTATTCTTCACACAGTCTTATAGAGTCTTGTTAAGTGAAAAGTTTACCCAAAGTGCCATTTTTTACAATCAAAGGAAAAACTTGGACAAGTGGATATACAAGTATCAAAACATAGTGTCACAAAACAAAGAGCTTTCTGATCTTTTGAATAAAGATTTCTTTGATAATGTTGAACAATGCATTGATTGCATTGATCTTATGGAATACGTTGAATCACATAACCAATAATAGTGAACACATTAACATTATTTTTATTTTATTAATTTTTATTTATTTCTCTCCATACAACAAGTTTGGTTGATTTTTTTTTGAAAAATCTAAAGCTTTTATTTATTATTATCTATAACATTCTAAACCTATTATTTATATGTATTATAAAATGTGCTTCATCTTAAAACTTTATTTAGTTTTTTCTTTTTTTGTTCAGGGGAATTTTTATTTTATATTTTTTTGTAACGCGTCAGAACGTAATTTAATCATCTTAATAAAAAATTAAAAAAAAATCTATACAATATCGATTCTAAGATCAATTACTACTTTTAAAAATCTAAAAAAAAAGGTAAACTCATTAATTTTCTAAACACTATACAACTTTTGTTAAAACTTTGAAGCACATATCTCAATATTTATTAAAGTATAAGCAACCTGACAGCAGAGCTAGGAAAAGAGGCTCGCAATTACCATTTATTATACAAAAAAACATATCATGTCTGAAAATTCATTTATAAGTTCTGACAGTGACGATTCGTTTTTAGAGAAACAAGTAGATCTATACTTGAGTTCCAAAAATAAAACCAATGATGAGAAGAAAGTTAAGACTGAGTTAGATAACAATCAAACGCTGGAAACGAATGTTGAAACGAAAAAAGAGGAAGAAGAGGAAGACATGTCATCATCTGATGATTCTTATATTGCAAACTATATCGACAAAGTTACTGCTCAAAAAAATAATAATAACAACAATACACGATTGAATGGGGATACCATTACACAAGACCTGACTACACTGCCTGCATCAAAAGACAACGACAACAAGGATTACTTTGCCGACTACAGCTGTTCGTCAGAGGATGATTTGATGAATAATAATAACAATAGCAGCAGTGATTATCCTGACAAACACAACCAAGATACTTGTGTTGACCCTTTAGAACCGGCATGCATTGAGAAACAAGCAGAATTTAACAGTTTAACCATTGACACATTAATATACCCTACAAACTATCCCGTCAGAGATTATCAAAAGAAAATTGTGGAAACTTGCATTAAAAATAATACATTGGTAGCCATTCCAACAGGTACGGGTAAAACGTTCATAGCAGCTACAATTATGTTGAATTATTTTCGTTGGTTTTGTATAAAGGATGGAAATGAAGATGTCATAGAGACAGACGTTTCTGCTATATTGAAGGATAAAAGTAAAAAAACAAAAATCAAAGAGGAAGACGAATGCCAACAGGAAGCAAAAGTTGCATTCCAACCACAACTTACGAGGAAGAAAAAAATAAACATTAAAGAGTTACTTGATAGAACTAATAAAGAAGATGTAAACATAGATACGAACAGAAAAACAAACACAGCAAAAATAGTGTTTGTTGCACCAACAAGACCTTTAGTTGCACAGATTATCCAGGCTTGTTTGGGTATAACCGGGATACCTCCAGAATATGTGTCAATTCTTCTTGACAAAAAACCTAGAGAGCGAGTACCCCTTTATGAGACTAGTTCAGTGTTTATTGGAACTCCACAGATTATTGAAAGAGACTTATCCAATGGTGCCTTATCTCCCCATGATATAAAGCTATTGATAATTGATGAATGTCATAAGACAACGGGTAATTTCTCTTATGTTAAAATAGTAAATTACATGAATCGATTTTGTCAAAACAACTTTAGAATTATTGGTTTAAGTGCCACTCCAACCAATAGCGTGGAGGGATTGGAGGCTATAGTTGAGAATTTACAAATATCTAAAATTGAGCTTAGAACTGAAGAATCTCCAGATTTGAAAAAGTATATGAAGAACAAGGAAATAATTAAAAAGGTTGTAAATCCATCTGATTTGGAAATAATTGCAGAGATTACAGAGCTTATGTGTCCTTGCATTGAACCGTTGCTACACGAGGCGATCAAATTCGGTATATACCCTGCCATAAGAAGTGCATCATACATCAATGCGTTTATTGCAATGGATAACAAAAGAAAAGTTATTAACAATCCTGCATTATCAGAGGGGTTAAAATGGCACCAGTTTTTTATATTAACTGCAATTTATGATTTTGGTTTTTTATTACAAAAATTAAACTCATTTGGACTAAGGACATTTTATCATTGTCTTGTATATAAAAAGACAGAGTTTGATACAAAATACAAATTGGGAAAGACTAAAAACAAACAAATGATTCAATTTTACAATCACGAAAATATCAACTTGTGCTTAGATCTTTGTAAAAAATGGCTTTTTGAAGACAAAGCCGCTGAGGATAATTTGAATGCCGATGAAGAATCTAATGAAAAGTTCGATATAATCACTCATCCCAAGTATGAGATTTTAATTGAGGAGTTGTATGATTTCTTTGAACAAAATGCCACTAGTGATTCTAGAGTGATTGTATTTTCTTCATTTAGAGATGTTGCCCTTGAAGTGGTGAAAACTATTGATGCGCAAAACTACACTTCAAGAGAGTTGCAAACATTGAAATCTCATATTTTTATAGGACAATCCAGTGGAAAGAAGGCATTTGACCCTGAGACTTTTATGCTTGAAAATGCTACAAAGAAGACATCTGGACTAACGAAAAAACAAAGAGAAAGTAGATTGAAAGAAATAGAACAATCCAAAAAGACAGAAAGAAAGCTGGCCAAGGAAAACAATGATGCCAGTCGAATTGATTCTTCAGAAAATGCCCAAAATCAAGGTATGAATCAACCACAACAAAAGAAAATTATAGATGATTTCAAAAACGGAGTTTACAATATTTTAGTGTGCACTTCCATAGGGGAAGAAGGTTTAGATATTGGGGAAGTGGATTTGATTGTGTTTTTTGATGCAACGGCATCATTAGTAAGAAACATTCAAAGAATGGGAAGAACAGGTAGAAAGAGAGATGGAAAAGTGGTGTTAATACTAACTAAAAGAGAGATGGATAAGTTTAATCAATCCTTTGAGGAATATGAAAAGTTACAAAGAGAGATCCAGCTATTTGGAGATAGCTTTTTAAAATATAGTTGTTGTATGTATCCTAAAAACAAGGATTATAAGATAAGTTTTGAAAGGATAGATTTGGAAGGTGACACAAATAAGTTGACTGAAGTGGAAGATACTGACAAACTTATTGATATGGGTACACAGATGACCCAATCTGCAAGATTCTCATTAATGAGCAAACCTAAA
>JAJMDK010000010.1:5538-16077 GCA_030573515.1 Hanseniaspora jakobsenii
TTTCAAAAACTTGTTTCTTCCGTTTTCGTTTCTCAATTCATAAGCTCTGTTGGTAACCAAAACGACTTCCTTACCTTGATCATCAGTAACAGTGATACTGTCATGAACTTCGTGTTCTTCAGAAAAGTCATCTGGGTTAACACTAACGTGTTGGTTCTTTTCAGACATGTTGTCGCTGCTGTTATCTACAACATCGTCAACGTTGGCGGAATGGCCGTCTTTGTTATCTTCGTGGTTGCCGGAAGAAGCAATAGACAAATCTTTGCTTTCTTCAATAGCAATTTTAGTTTCGACTTGGCCATAGTAGCCGTTAACTTGTCTAAGAGTAGGAATAATTTGTACCATAGTTAGATATTAGTAGTTATGATTATTCTTGGGTTCTTGAGAGGATTTCTTATTTTATAGTTAAAGATAATATTAACTTAATAATATATTAAAGGAAGAAGAAAAAATAAAAATAAAAATAAAGTTTTAAATTCGACCCTCAAACTTCCTTTATATATGTTTTCAAAATATAAAAAAAGTAAGGAATAGAGTAGAGAGATGGTATATTCGTTTACTTTTTTTTTTTTTTAAAAGATTATTGTTCTTATTTGAGATGTGATATTATGTTAAAAAAAAAAAGAAACAAAACAAAAAAATGTTGATAGTGAATGATTCTCTGGTTTCCTATGACTGTTATTAAGGGATATCTAATGACTCTTTCATGAATGTTGTTAGTTTCGATATATAAAAAAAAAGAAATTAAAAAAAATGAATGTCTTTGAGGTATTATTTGCTATTGTTTTTAATCTGGTTCTAGTAAAAAAAAAAAAAAAGAAACTAAAAACTGTTCACATCTTTTGTATTTTTTTTAATACAACATCTTTTTCTTACTTTTGTCTCTTTAAAAAAAAATAATAAATATTCACTAATTTTTATGTATCTATCACTGATGATATCAAACGATAATGTTTGTTAATGGGTTTTTAAGGGAATTTAAGAAAATAATAATAAATTTAAGTCATCCTTAGAAGACAATATTAGTTATTATTGTTTATAAAAGTTACACAGCTTTTTTTATATGAATATTTTAAATTTTTTTTTCTGAAATTACGTTGAAATTATGAAAATATCAGTCAAGTGTTCTTAGTAATGCGCGCACAAATATTATTTAATTTTTTTTTTTTTTTTATCATTATGTCCAATTAAAAAAAAACCAAAAACAAAGAAATTATTAAATGAATCATCTTGTAATGACTAAAGACTAAGTTATGGTTAATTTTTTTTTATTCAGCAGTTTGAAAAAAAAAACGTTATAATGCCAAAAAAAAAACACACAATAAGGAAATAATTTCTTTTTTGGCGTTATTAATTTTCCTATTATAGGCACTTATGGATTTAAACTGTTTTTTTTTGTTTTTTCCTAAACTAAATAATCATTGTGTCACATGATTCATTGAGTCATACATATATTTATCATCTAAATGTTATCTTATTCCGAATAACCAACCAATCAATGACGTTTAAAAGGTATAACAGTTGACTATATTATCAACAACAACAACATTTATCAACATACACATCTATATGTTATCTAGAATGTAACAATATAGAAAAGAATTTGGGGGAGTGAAAAAGAACACTTAGAGTGTATATTGTTATTTTTTTTTTTGTTTTATTAAAAAATAGAAACATGTAAAAGGAGTTTAATTAACTTCTGTATTATTACAGAAAAATATGTTGAATGACATATATTATCATCAACAATAAGAAGTTACATATGTTCTATGTGTTTGTTGAAACTTGAGTCATCATCCTTTGTTTGTTTAATGGAATTATCTATCAAGCCAACAATACTTTTCAACTCTTTTTAATTCTCTTCTTTTTCTTCTCTTTCTTCTAGTCCCACTACTACTTCTTCAACAATTATGAAAGAATAACAAAAGAATCAATCTTAACTAATTATACTAACGTAAATGATGATTATTTAGAAGATTAAAGGTGCCTAATCAACATAGAGTAAAACAGCAACAACAAAATTTAAAAAAATAAAATAAAATAAGATTAATTATGAAATGAAAATTGCTTATCTGACTTTTTGAAAACTGTGTCTTTTTTTTTATTGAAGTTAAATTGTCTTTATTCTTATTTTTTTTTTTGTTTCTTAATAGAAATAATCTTATTAGTAACAGCTAATACTAATCTAATCTTCTCATTAATCATTTTAATCTATTTACTCTTTTAGGAAACTTAAAATAATGATAATAATATATAATCAAAACGTGATATCAGTTAATAAACTAATCAATTATTCAATTTGATAAAAAAAAAATTAAAATACGAGACATATATATTTTCGCTTATGGATATTACTGTTATTTTTTTTACTATTAGAGTGATAACAAAAATAATAATGCTAACAAATTTAAGTCTAGAACTATTTATAAGTTAAGATAAGATATATATTACATAATTTACCAATTAATAATTATATCATATTTAAAATTATCCTAAGACATACGTGATAAGAATTTGTATCAATTTAAAGTGATATTTCTTAGATAAGATAAGATGATACTAGATAAGATAAAACGTGAGTTATCTATAACAAGAACAAAATCGTTGTTAGTTAGATAAAGATACTGCATCAAATACCAAAATAAAACCTTTACTGTAATAATATAAATATACTTATATAATAGATTAATGAAGCTTACTTGAACATGCTTGTAGATGCATGGTCCACTTGATTTTTTAGAAAATACTTTTGCGTATAATTTTAATAAATATACATTTCCTTTCTTTGTTCAACAAGAAATAAAAGAAAAGGAAGGTATATGTAACCAAAAGATATAATCTCTTTGTTCATAAATATATATATTTATATATATATTTAATCCATTGAACTAATACAATACTAAGATAATAAAAATGTCTGAAGCATCTAGTAGATCTTCAAATGAATTGAATGACAAAAAGGCAGTAAACAACGCTACCATCGTAGTTTCTGCTGCTCATAATGAAAAACAAAATCTAGAACATCAGCTTTCCACCTTCAAGTCCATAAATGGACACACAATCAATGTTGTCAGATCTTCAGACAAACAGTTGGCCCTAGAACAACTTGGTTATAAACAAGAACTGCACAGACACTACACATACTTTGACTTGTTTGGTGTTGCTTACTCCATTATGGGGTTGCTACCATCCATCTGTGCTATCTTTACACAATCCACATCAGCTGGGGCATCATCATCGTGGGGTTGGCTATTCACCTCTCTCTGCGGTATTCTTCCTGTGGGTATTGCCCTCGCTGAATTAGGGTCTGCTTTTCCTTCAGCATCTGCTGTATATCTCTCAGCTTGGAAATTTGCCCCTGAAAAGTATAAGGACGTTTGTGCTTACTCTGTATGTGTTTTGGATTCTATAGCCCTTTCTGCTGGTGCTTGTTCTGTTTTCTTTTCAGCTTCAGGTCAAATTCTATCTTGTGTCCAAGTGGCCAAGCCGGAGTTTGAAGTCACTCATGCTAAAAAATACGGTGTCTATGTTGCTATCATTATCTTTGGTGCAATTCTAGGATCATTCTCAGGGGGAATATCAGTTAGAATTCAACAAATTTCTGTATACTTCAACACATTTTTATTGATCCTTGTATTTATCGCTTTGCCAATAGGTACAAAGAATAAAAACATCCCATTCAACAACGGCAAGTTTATCTTTGGTGATGCAGAAAATTACTCCAATTGGTCCAAGGGTGGAAACTGGATTTTAAATGCCCTAGTTCCAGCAGCATGGACGATCTCAGCTTTCGACTCACCTATCCATATGTCAGAAGAGGCCGTTTACAAGCCTAGAAACTTGAAAAGACATGTTTTACTTGATCCAGAAGCATCTCCTGCCGCCTTTGGTATTATATTCTCCATCTTTGCATGTGGGGTTCTAGGTTGGTTGATGTTGATTTGCATCTATGCTTGCATGGGTCCCTCAGTGGATGACATCATGAAGAGTTCTTACACTCAAATTGTCACTCAGATATTTATGAATTCCTTAGGTGAAAAATGGACTATAGCCATCATGTCATTGATTGCAATTGGTTGTTTCTTAATGGGAGTTTCTGCCATTATGGCCACCAGTAGAAACTTCTATGCTCTTTGTAGAGACAGAGTGTTGCCACCATTCATGGCAGATTGGTTAGCTGTAGTGAATACAAAGACAAACACACCTATCAGAGCTATGTATGGTACTTGTGCAGTGTCTTTATTACTTGGACTATTGATTTTCCAGGACCAAGGTGCCAACTCTCTTTTCACAATAGCAGTAGCGGGATTCTACATGGCAATGACAATACCAATGTTTTTGAAAATCACATATGCCAGAAAGTTCTTTGATAAAGGTCCATTCTACCTTGGTGATAAATTATCATTTATTGTAAACCTTGTTGCTGTAGGATATCAGTGCTTTATGATTGTTTTAATGATGGTGCCATCTGTAAATCATCCAGACAAGGAGGCAATGAACTATACTGTAGTTTTCACATTTGGTATTCTGGCTCTTGCATTGACTGGGTTCTACTCATTCATGCACAAACACTTCAAGGGTCCAAGATCCAACTTGTCTGACCAAGAATACTTAGAAGCTGTTGGCGAAGAAAATGCAGGCATTGACGCCATCTTCTCAGATTCAGACTAGAAAAAATAATACTATTATATGTAGTAAGTTGCAGTATTTTATTTCATCAAAGATATTGTTATGGATAAAACATTTATATAATGTATATACATTTCTATATAAAGTATTCAAGTAATTTGTTCTATTTTTTTTATAATAAACCAATACTTGGAAGAAGGTTTATACCATCTAAGTTATTCAAAACTAGTCGTAGTGAGAGTTACTTAGTTATGTAAGATATCGTTTAATATTATAGTTTTGAATATTTAACATATATAATAGTAATAATAATATATGTCACGTGTATATTTATGAAAAAATATAACGATCTACTAAATCACGTGAATGTGTTGTTTTTCCATTTTTATTTTTTTCTAAAAACAATATTTACAATATCAATGTTGGAAATCTTCGTGTTTTTAAGTCAAAGATTTAACATTAGTAAATTCAATCTTTACAAACAAAACAATAAACATGAAGAAAACATTAAAAAAAAAAAAATGAAAATCAACCAAGACTCATCAATTCAAGAAAAAAAAATAATGGAGCTAGATAATACATTTAATGCATTGAATAACGAAGCATTGGATTTGATTGATGAAAGAAATGGAGAAAATGACAGCATCCAGATCCAAGAAAACAACAGAGAGGGAATGATGAATTTTTTGAAAAGACAGAGATCAAAGATCAACAGAGAAAAGAAAAACTTGGAGACACTCTCGTCACAGATTGCACATAAAACAGGACTTGATTTGAATGCCAGAAGACGATATAGGGTGAAAAAAAGAAGAAGAGGTGGTGATTTAGACGGTATGAATGGAAGCAGCAAAAGAAGAAGAAGAAGAAGAAGGTCATCAGCGGAGTTTTCTACCTCTTCCAAAAATGACAGATCAGGAACAAGAGCAGCCGCAGGACTAGAAGAACTTTTTTCTGAGGAAGAGGAAGAAGAGGAGTATTATGATAGGAAACTCTACAGAAACCTAACGCCATCCGAAAGGGCGCTGAGGGAGATCATGAAGTATCAGTCCACTACTGATCTGTTAATGGCCAAAATCCCATTTGCAAAGATAGTCAAGCAAATCACTGATCAATACACCCTCTCAGAGACAAGTACAGAGAACTACAAATGGCAGAGTATGGCACTGCTGGCACTCCAGGAGGCTAGTGAAGCATATATCGTTGGACTTCTTGAACACACGAACTTGCTTGCAATACATGCCAAGAGAAGCACAGTCATGAAAAAGGATATGCAACTGGCCAGAAGAATCAGAGGGTTTCATTACTAAAATGTGAGAGAAAAATAAAAAATCTTATATATATATTTTTTTTTTACTTCTCTTCTTTAATTTGTTAATAATGATATAAATAGAGAAATAGTTTAAATCTTTTGTGTTTTTATATTTATTATAGCTTATAACACATGTTATTTAACTAGGTCGAAGTCTATTAGATATTGAATGCTATTCTTACTGTACATTAAAAGTGCGTTTAATTTATATATGCATGTTTGCATATTTTTAAAAAAACAACAATTTTAATAGATATATAGTTATAGTGATTAACGCTGATGTGGAACAAATGGTTTCAGAGTAGTGTTCAAAGTGTTATTTACATCATTGTTTGCACTATTGTTCATGTTATTTATTTTCATCTTTTTTTTCTCTTTCATTTTATTATACGCCGCTGTCAACATCGATGTATCTCCAGGTTGCTGTTTTTGTTGATTTGTATGTGTGTTCTCTTCATTTATTACATTGATGTTCTTCTTTATTTCCTCACTCTCGTTACTCTTCTTTTTCTCCTTCTCTTTATCCTCCTTAATTTTGTCACTCTGCTTATGATGATCTAATACGGCAGGTGTATGCACTTGTACTTGTTCGACTTGTAGAGGTGGTTTTTGAGAAACAAATTCCTTTAATGGTAAGGAATCCATATGCTCATGTTTTGTTTCTAGTAAATTCTCCTTCTTAATGTTTGTTTGTTCATCTTCCCCGGAAGAGTTTATATTATTTTCATTCTTTGTAATGTTAGTGTTTGTTCCTTTTTTAACATTTCTAGTTTTATTATCATATACACTCAAATTGCTCTCACGCTCATCTGTATCATCTTCTGAACTGAAAAAGTTACCGTCCCTTTCAGGAACTTCAGGCTTTACCACACTGTCTTCATTGAAACTTTCTCCTTTATGATGCAAAGCTTTTTTCTCATGTAAAACTTGCTTTCTGTTTCTCCAATTCACACCATCAAGACTCTCCACACTTCTCATCATATCCTTAATCGGATCGTGTTTTTTCTTAATTTCTTTTGTCTTTTTGGTCTTTTCCTTCCTCGTCATATAATCATCACTTTCAAAATCCTTGTAAGAATTGGATTTATAACCACCTTCATAATCTTCATCGTTTGGTGCCCTCCAAGATTCTGAATAGTATGTATCTCTTTTGCTTGCAGTAGTATATATATTTTCTTCAGTATTTGTAAAAACCCCTGATGAAAGGGAGCTTTGTCTTAATGGCGGAAGGGTTAAATCATTGACAGTAATTTCCAAGGGGTTAATCTGGTCATAATGACTTGAGCGCGGTTTGTTCTTTTTGTTATTCCTATTGATATTATTAATGTTGTTGTTGCCATTATTTATATCCACATTGTTGTAAATGTTGTGGTTGTTTAGTGTTACATTTGATGGCACATCTCTTAAAATTACCGTTTCTTCAACCATTGGGTTATTTCTCAACTGCTGAATTGTGTCGTCATTGTAGTGTGTCGCTTCATGGAGGGGATTGACAGTTGTGTGGTTTAGTCCTAAATCATAATTTGGATAATCCTCAACTGCAGCAACTCTTGTTCTTCCTTTTTCTCTAATGTTATCAGTAACAAATTGCTCTCTCTCTAAAACATAAGGTAATGGCTCGTTAAACGTGTCTTCTTGGCGTTCAATGAAAAGATCTGTTTTTTGTAAAGTGTCAAACCCTAGAGATACATGTTGATCTTCATTAAAGTCATTGTTGCTGTTTTCATATAAAGATGTATCCATATGTTTATCTCTATTGAATTCAATATTGTTATTGTTGTTGTTGTTGTTATTATTACTATTATTATTATCAGAAAGATTGATAAACTCTGTTCCAAACTTATAAGAAGCCCATTGAAGATCTTTGTTGAAATCGTATTTGATAAGTTTGAACTTTAAAGATTCCAAGTTATGTGATTCTCTTGTTAGCATATCATCAAAGCCCTTGCACACGTTATCATTGATCAGTCTCAAGAAATTTTGAAACTTGTTAAATTGTTCATTTTGCAATACATTAGTAATTTCAATCCATAGAGTTTTATAGTTATGCAACAAACATTTATACTCTGAGCTATGCACATATAGTTCGTTGTTAAGGGAAGTGATTATATTTTGGTGTTTGTCCTTTTCCTTCAGTAGTCTTTGAAGTTGATTTTCCCCAAACCCAGGTCCATTGGCCACTTGCAAGTTCATATTAAGCTCTCTAAATTTCAGATTGTTTTGTTTTAATTTATCATTTTTTTTAAGTATAGATTCATGTAATTTTGTGATTTCATTTTTCAATGCAAATAGCCTTTTAAGATTAGCTGAAATGTTTCTGTCAATAGTAGCTTGCAAGTTATTTAAATGATATAAAGTTTCATTTTCGATGATTTTATTGAATTTTGCTTTATTTTTAAGTCTTTGTTTAAATAATTGAATAATAGGTTCGTGAACAGTTTGATTCCAATCCTTTGGTATAGTGTCTCGGTTTATAAAGTTTTTTTCATATTTTGCAAGAAGTGCAGTGTTTCTTTTTAAATCTTCTTGTTCCAACTCTACCATATCTTTGAATAAGTTATACATATTATTGATGTATGTTGATGTCTTGTTTATATATCTATCCAGTTGCTTTAATCCATTAAAACTTATTACAGAGACATCAAGTCCCTTGTTTAAAGAGTTTTCAACATTTCTATCGTAGAAATTGTTTACAAAACTATATCTGTTATCAAAAAACTCAGCCATTGGTTTTTTAAAACTTTATGTTTGTTGCTAAAACAAAAAACAAAAAACATTTTAATAACAATATTTACTTGTAAACATATATTGATCAATTAATTAAACTATATATATATGTATTTTTTACAAATATATATAATTAAAAGTAAATATATTATCTGAAAATATTACAATAGTAGTTTGTAGTAAATTTTTAAAAATTAAAATTAATAAAAATGTAATGTATGAACATGTATATAAAAATTGATGTTTATTTTATTATTATTATACATTGTTTATATTATTGTATGAAATTTATTTACATACACATTTCTTCTTTTGGTAAGTAAGTAAATAAATAATTAAAATCAATATTTATTTATTTACATTAAGTCATATGACTACTTTAAAGTCACATGTTTATCTATTTAAGTCATATGACCATTAAAGTCACATGTGCATTTATCTAAGTCATATGACTATATTAAAGTCACATGTACTAGTGTTATTATCCAATTAAAATAAAAAAAAATACCTAATTATGATATACACCCATTTAATAATAATATAATATATTTTCTTTCTTTCTTTCTTTAATAACCCTCCCTCCCCTATATATTATTTATTATTATTATCAATCTATCTCCCCTATATAAATTATTTTATATTAACTACTGCTACTATCAATACACGTAAAAAAATAAAAATAAATAAAAGATAGTGGAGAGAAAGAGAGAAAGAAAGAAAGAGGAGAAAAAAATTAATAATTTTTTTTCTTATTAAAACATAAATTAGTTGAAACAAACAAACAAACAAAAAAATTAAGATTATTATTATTAATATTTTTTTTTTTCTCTATATAATATAATTGTTACCCTTAAAAATATTTAAAAAAAAATATATATACAATATGTTAGTAATATATATATACACACAACAAACAACTACAATATCTTAAGTACTAATAACAGTAATAATCATTTAGTCAAACAAATAAACCTAATAAACAAACCAAAGAAATAAAAAAACAAAAGAATACGATATTCATAGTTAATCATGTCTTTAATATCTACTTTACAAAGAACAGATAGTGTTCAAGACAGTGAAACTACTACTAACAGTAACACTACCACTACTAGAAAGACACCATCTGTCTATCAACAAGATGGTCAACCGTTATCAAAAGAAGCCCTCTACAGATACAAGTTGAAGTACAACAACTTTCAAGTTCCTAGTGCCAACAGTGAAGAAGAGGAACTAGAGTTCAAGGAGAAGAAGAAGTTGAATGGGAACTTGGCTGCTAAAGCAGCAGTTAAGAACATTGCTTTAGCCAAGACTTCAGAGTCCGAAAGGGAAGTTAATAGATTGTCTCCAGAGGAACAATACAAGAGACTATTGGTTCATCCAAATGCCTCTCACATTGCAGCTACAAAATCTCAATCACTCAAGTCTAAAAAGTCTATTTCTAAGTCTCCTTCCATTACAAGTCAAAGCAATGCCATCTTTTCTCAAGAGAGTTTGATCAATGCTGCCAACAAAGCAGCTAGCAATACTGTTAATGGTATGAAAAGCAATGAAAAAAATCAAAAGGTTAGCAAAGGAACTGATTTTAGCAAATTGAGAACTGTAGCAAGTCACGACTCAACAGTCTCTAATGAACAAAACGATATCAGCAAGAAGTTCAACTTGAGCAAGTTATTGCCACAAGCCACCAAGAACGCTGAGAACTTAGAATCCAGAAAGAGTATTAACAACATACCTATCCCTATCCAGGGCTTAAAGACAAAGCATGAGTTTGACCCATTAGTCCATTCCAAATATGAAATTGACAGCTTGAATGTTTTAGCTTCAAAGTTAGCCAATGAGAGAATAGTCCAATCACAAGCTGAACAGGCCAACAT
>JAJMDK010000010.1:16097-86257 GCA_030573515.1 Hanseniaspora jakobsenii
TTAAAAAAAAAAAAAAAAAAAAAACAAAACAAAAAAAAAAGTAAATATATACGTGAAGTGAAGAAAAATTTTATATTTAAAAATTTCTTTTTTTTTTTTTAAGATTTAGCTTTTTACTATAATGGAAAAAATTATACCTGTATTGTTTTCAAATTAATCGGTCCTCTAAAGCGAAATAACCCTTTTTTTTATTTTTAAAATACTATAACATAGTCATATAGAGAAAATGTACATATATTAATATAGTAATAACAGGTATTTTTTAAGGTATCTATGATGTAAATAAATTAATAGATAGAAATAACCCTTTTCATTATCAATATACAGATCATTGTTATTGTTTGTTTTTTTTTTTTCTTTCTTTGTAAAAAGACAGACTAACAAAACAAAAAAGCCGCTTTTATTCAGACTTAACTATAACAATTAATATTTTTTTTTTTGTTTTTTAAAGGTTTCATACAAATAATAATAATAATAATAATGAGAGTGAGAGGGTTCTTAAACATCTAGTAAAGATAATCAATATTAACTTTAGAGTTTATAAACAAAGTTGTTTTTTCTTAAGTGTTTTTTTTTTTTTGTTTATATGTATCATGTAATTTTTCTTTAGTAGCAATGTAGTATTAATTATTAAAATAACGTAATTAAACGGGGTTTTTTATAATTTTTTTAAAAATAAAAACAGTTAGAAGTAGCGGTGTTAAGTTCTACTTCTATGTCTATCTATATCTATATGATTTAATGGTGTGTTTGTTTTAATTTTTTTTTAGTATTGTTATACCCCATATAATAAACAAAGGAAAATCTTTTTTTTTCATTCAAAAAAAAAAATAAATATATCGAGAAATGTACAAACTACAAAACTTCATCAAATTTCAATTTTTTTTTTTTTTCCTTTTTTTTTTTTCCATGGGGTAGCACACATTTACATAATTTAACAGATATGAAGCTTGTTTTTAATATTTTCAGTATCTTTAACCACTTTTTTTTTCAAAAACATTATAGATTACAAGTTTCCGATTTTAATATCATTAACCCAATTTCAATACTGTTACAAATTTACCAAAATATAAAACATATATCACCGAATGCAGTGAATGATATCAGGTTATTACACCATACCTTTTTAATTTTGTTATCTTTTACTATTGTCTTTTTGTTTTTGTTTTTTTTTTTTCTGAATATAAATGGAAATAAATATAATTCTTTCGCTTTTAAGTCTTGCTGAGTATCTCATGTTTTTTTTTTCTTTTTTTCTTTTTTTGTTTTAAATACATTCTCATTAGGTTTTTTGTTTCTGTTTTATTAAATTCTACCCTATTACATTCTCTCTCTCTCTCTCTCTCTCTCTCTCAGTCTCTGTCTCCGTCTCCGTCTTTATTGTTTTATCATCTCCATGAAAAGCACATTTATAGATTGTATTTGATTTTCAAATACTCAACTTACAATTCTTACAGTAAGAAAAAATGGAAATAAAAAGGGGACAGAAGAAAACAAAATAAGCTTTTCTTCACATTAGATTTCTCATTACTTTGATTGTATGATATTTGGAAAAAGCAAAAAATTACATACCTATATCTGAAATCTGGTTTTTTCTTATTAATAGTTATAAAGAAAAGCATAAAAATATTCTTAAGAAAATAAGTAATTTAATAAACCAATACTAAATAGACCCTAAGTTAAGTAATAAGAAATAAGGTATGATTTTGAAAGAAATTTATATTGTGGAAACATGGTTTTTAGACCTAAGAAGAAAAGAAAAGAAAAGGAATAGAAATATATAGTCGTAAGATTGTCCTCTTTTTTTTTAAAAATATCTATAGTGGTATAACAAAATACACTACACTCTTGAGTAGGTAGGTTTACGTGAGTGTAAATTATTTTTATCTGAATGCGTACAGAGTATAATTTAGAGAAACAACAATCAAATTTAAACTTAAAACTAAAATATAACCAACCAGTATTGATTATAAATTACCATGTATGTAGGGGGGGGAAAAAAAGAGAGAGATAGAGACAGGGACTATATCTTTATTTACTATACACTTGAAACTTTCGTAGTTCTCTTCTTGTCGTCTTTTTCTTTCCAATAACAAAAGATATATATCACTGTAAAGGCATATATATATCCACTACTTTGTTGATACTATAATAATACTACAATACTGGTAAATGACAATAGCAATATTGGTTATTATCTAAGTCATAGTATCACTATTAAGATGAACTCTTTTTTAATGGATCAATGAAATAAATAACAAAAGATATACCTAATAACATGCACTTTGGAAAATTTAAACTAATAATTGGATAGATAGTTAGTTAATTAAAACAAGTACTTGGATTTCTGTGTGTGTGTGTATTTTTTTTTAAATGTGAACATATATAATAACAACCACTTTTTCTTTCTTTTTTTAAAAAATTTACAGGTTCTTGTATATAATAAATAATTAAATAAAATAGTAATTAATTAATTACTAAAGAGTGTGTGTGTGTGTGAATAACAGTTTATACAAGTTAAATTATTTGTATTATTTGATAAGAAATAAGAAAAAACTACTATAATTTTTAGTTTAAATTATCAGTTACTTCTATTTTATTTAATTAATTAATTATTTGTTTATATCTTAGTCATGTGACTTATTAAATAATTATTTAATATTATTTGTTTATTTTTATCATGTGACTTATTGATTAAATAATATATATTTACATTTAAATAAAAAAAATTTAATAATTAATTTAAATGTAAACATTGTAAATTATATAGAATAAGTACATTACGTTTTTTTTATTATAAATATTTTTACTTTTTATATATCAAATAAGAAAGTACAAAGTAAATAAAACATTTCTTTTTTTTTTTTTACATCTACATATTTTACTCTACTAACTTACTAAATAAATATTAACACACGTAAATAATAATATTATAATATTATTATAAGAATAACGCGTTAATAATAAAATATAATATTAAAATTATTTTAAAATACATACATATATATATATATTATCAATTAATTAATAACAAATAAATATTCTTATATTAATAAAAGAAGAGATTATAAAAAAAAGAACATAACATAGAATTAACATAGAATAAATATGTCAACAATTGATAGAAATAATAATAATAATAGTAAAATAGATACTATAGAACCACAAGTAAAAAAAATAAAGAAATCAAATATGAACTGTTTAAAAGTACAATTAAGATCAGCCTCAGCCAAGGCCCCTACAAAGGGTTCAGCATTAGCAGCAGGATATGACATATATGCATCTGAAGAAACCACAATCAAAGCAAAAGGACAAGGGATGGTGAAAACTGATGTATCATTCACTGTTCCTGTGGGTACTTATGGAAGAATAGCACCAAGATCAGGACTGGCTGCCAAGAATGGGATCAGTACAGGTGCTGGTGTTATAGATAGAGATTACACTGGAGAGGTAAGAGTTATATTGTTCAATCATTCTGATAATGATTTTGATGTCAAAGTTGGTGATAGAGTTGCACAATTGATTCTGGAAAAGATCGTGGATGATGCTGATGTTGTTATTGTTGAATCCTTGGAAGAGAGTTTACGTGGTGAAGGTGGTTTTGGAAGCACTGGAAAATAAGACCTACTTTTATATATATATATAAATTAAATAAAAAAAATAGATAGTGATAGAGACATATACTAATGTTCATATATATATATATTAATTTATAATTGACTTTGTATATTTCTATATGTTATGTTACTAGTAGTAATAAGTTTTTTTCTTATTTAATCTTATTGGATCATTATAAATTATTAAAATAAACGTGACCATATTATCTATTCATTAGATTGTTTTTAAAAATAATAAGTTAAGTGAGTTAAGTAAATAGTTATAATATATATAAGAAGAAAAAGAGTATAGCACGTGATTAATAAATAGTTTTTATTATTTATTATATGAAAATAATGCAGATGTTTAAAGAAAAAAAAAAAGAGAGAAGAGAGAGAGAAAAAAACAGAAACATGAATGAAGAGAGAAAGAGAGAGTCAATAATGTGGGTACATGTTTAATGAATAACCTCTGAAGTAGAATTAATTATTTATAAATAGATTTTGATTTATTGATAAATAGCTATAACCAATAAAATTAACTAAATAAAGAAACAAAAAAAGGAACCCAATTACAAACGTGTAGTTTCTGGCAAACAACCGAGATTTATATAACATAATTAAGAATACCCTTTAGTTTTATATTTTTTAACTTTTACTTTAAGAAAAAAAAAAAAAGATAATTATATTTGAAAAAAAAAAGTATTATAAATCACAATAATGACAAACACACATACTGTTGACAGAGTTGCAGCAAAACTGATCCATTCTCATGAGGAGATACTCAAGTACTCTCAACTAAACAACACACCTGAACTAATAAAGAACAACGTAACTGGTTTGGAAAATGAAGAAGAGGAAGAAGATGATGATCAAGATATGAACAATGAATATAATAACATATACTCTGACGAGGAGAGTGAAAATGAAGAATCAACATCATCATTATCTGAAAACAATATCATTTCAAGAAATTTGATCAGAAACATCAATGCAAAAAGACACCAGTTGTCCTCCATTGATTCTATAGAGCAAATCCAAAACATCCACAAACATTCAAAAAATATACTCAAGTGTCTGCAGGAGCTTTTGCTAATCACAAAAGAACTGAAAGAAAGTTGGGTTTTTGAGTCGAATAAGGATATACAAAGCGAGGGTTGCAATGTGGATGTGATTGAAAGGAATGCACAGTTACAAAGAGATCAATTGAAACATTGCATAGATAGTCTATACGAAAAAATTTGACAACATTGCTAATAATACTAATACTAATGATTGTATATGTATATATATGTTTTTTTTAATGATTTGAAGTAGTTACATAAGTAAAGAACCATGAATATTTCTTGAAAATCACTTTATACAAAAAACAGAAATATATAATTCTGATACAAGGTTTATTTTTGTTGTACCTGAACGATATTTCCAAGAGCTTACAAATATACAAATAAATATTTAGTCTGAAAGAAGGTCAATAATGATAATAGTTCAAATGTATATATGAGAGATAGTTCTTATTGTTATATGTATATTAAAAAAGTAAGTATCATAATCATGTTATATATAAAGCTAGAAAAAGAAAAAAATTATACAGATTATAAACTATATTGTGTTATCATTTAACACACAAATATTAACTGGGCGTGTGGCGTAGTTGGTAGCGCGCTCCCTTAGCATGGGAGAGGTCTTGGGTTCGACTCCCAACTCGTCCAAATTTTATTTTTTTGAATCTTTTCTGATTTTAATATTTTTTTTTTTAGTTGAAAACTTTTTTCTTGAATTTTTATCAATTCCTATTTTTTTTTTGTTTTTAAATCCTCTCTCTCTTTGTTATTATTATTTTCTTTCTAAAGACATATTTCTATATCTATGTAGAAAGATAATTGAACTGTATTTCTCAAATGTTAATATATTAAAACCTTATTCAAAGAAAACGATTCATTTCTATATATATATTTTTTAACAACCCAATTAAAAAAGATTAGTTTATTAGAAAGTACAACCATCAAAAAAACAAAAACCAATAACAGAAGATAAAACAGATGGAGACTGAGTTTGAGTATGATGTTAAGTTTGATAAGCGAGAGTTTTATGCTAATCCCGGAAAGGAGAGGTTTATTGAAGAAAAGCAAGATGATGTGAATGAAGTGAGTTCCAAGAGAAAATATGAAAGGGGGAAAGTAGGCCATCTATTGCAAAGAGACTTCCCTCTGGTTCCTAGTGTGTCTCTTAAAAATGTTAAAGAGGTAGATTACAAATCATTGACGGAATGGCAACAATCGCAACCCAAGAATGAAGTTTTCAATACAGATAGAGCTCCCTTAAGTTCAACCAACACGAACAACAGAGCTCTCATGAGTTCAAGTAACACAAATAACAGAGTGAGTGTTCATGATTTGTTGGGGCAATCGGATATTCCAACGCAAGCTCCTAGAAGCAAGAGTGCAGGGGTTTCCTATGAGTCCTTTAAACAAACAAGAACTACAAATAGTCAAAGTGTTCGAAGTTCTTCAATGTCTCTTGGAAAGGACTTAAAACTCAGGCAGTTTTTGTCCAAGACAATTTTAAAACATAGCAATAATTGTAATAATAATAGTAATGATAATACCAGTTTGAAACCTTTACTAAAAAAAACTTTTGAAGATGTTGCTGCAAGATATAAAAATGGAAGTTTACAACTGCTCCCCATCAATGCAGAAGAGACCCTTTCTATAAAATCAAAGATGCTTGAAAATAAAGTCTTTTCTGCAGAACCCTTGAACGAATATAATGAACAGTTGTCCTTGAAACTGGGAGACTTCAACTCAAAATTAGCAGAAGATATAGAAAATTACGAAAAATTGAAGAAGGATGATGATTTCTTTACAAAACGAATTGAAAATTATAAATCATCCCTTTTACATATCAAGGAAAAACAAGATGAATCGTTTAGTTTAACTTTAAAAGAAAATAAAGATGTAGAAGAAGAAGATGAAGAAGAATTAAAAAAAGTAAGAATCGAACTGCAGGAGCTGAACACAGCCATCAAAAGAGTATGTAACAAAACTGAAACAATAACTAACAGAAGCTATGAAGAGAGTGTTGTGTTAACGAACCTTTATGAATGTGCAAATAAAACAATTAGCAAGCACTTAAAAAAAACCAAAATATTCAAAAGGAAAAACAATGTCAATACTTTAACTGCAGCAGAGTTTCTCAGTAAGATATAAACCAAAAAAATAAAAAAAAAATGAAAAGAAAGACAAAAAGATCAAATCAACTTCATCATAAACACAAGTTGTATATACTCTATTAGATATTAATAATAACATTACTAACCAATTACCGTAACTTTTCAAAATATTATATATATATATAATAATAATAATAATAATAAGATTATGAAACATTTATGGATGATAAAATGTAGTAATCTCCATAAACTCTTACTTTAGAATCAAATAACTTATCCGTAATGCATTTTTCTCTACAGAAAAACGGATTCAGTAGCAATTTCAAATATAGATCATGAACATTGAAAAAAAACTTTCTGTATGAATTATAGTTTATAGGCGTGTCCTTATCAGTGATCAATATGAATTTAGTGTTATCGAATGTAGCATAGCATGTAATCAAATATGATTCAAACTCATCTATAGTTCCTAAGAATAGTGATCCGCTGGGAGTGGCAGAGATTTGCTGTATGTTACTTGTAGAGATACTCACAGAGTCTGTGTTCAAAACATTGTTGTTATAAAAAGAGGTGTATTGCTGTTTTTGTTGTTTATTACTATTATTAATATTATTCCCATTTTGTTCCAGTATTGCTTTCACTTTTTGCTGTAGATGGGATTTATCATATGGACTAGAATTATAAACATTGTCTATATTTTGTATGCTATCTATAATATCAACTGCTGCATTGGCTATAAAGGGATACATAGCCTTTAAAGGTGCTTCTTCAGTGTCCTTTTTGAAAAATGCTTCGTATAATGTTGTATCTGTTGTATTTTGAAGTATAGTAAAGTAAACTGGTGCCATATTTTATTTAATAAAGGTTTAAGTTAAGTGAACTATATATTTTTAAATCTAATTTTTCAAGTAAATTTACAAAACAGATTCTTCTAAAAGAGATAAAGAGAGATGTAAATTATTAGTGTATAGTATCAGATTAAAAACAAAACTAAAAGGAAGAAAAGAAGTATAAAAAAGAGTAAATAAAAAAAGAAGGTTTCAAATATTCTTGTTTGGTTGTTTACAACTACAGTGTTATCATGTTTTTTATATAAATAGTTTTTTTTATGATTGTATCTTTCATGTATATTATTTTATTCAATTATAATTGAAGATTGTAGTGTTAATTAAAGATTTAGTTTTTCATTTATTTCATTTCTTTTATTAAGAAGAAAGAAATGAAAAAAAGTAAAAAAAAAAGAATTAGTTTATCATGTCATGTGATATAGAAACAAAAATAAATCAATAACTTAAAAAAAAAATTAGAAAGGGAGAAATGAGTGAGGGGTTAAGAAGTGTGAATTTGATACACTACAAAAGAAGAAGAAGAAGAATACCTAGTATTGTTATCTATATATATCCTAGAAAAACCATTCTAGAATCAACACCATATAAATATATATAAAGAATAATTAAATATAACCTGAACACTGACATTAACTACAAATATACACACGGATAAGACTACTACTTGAAAGAAAAAAGAACATGGGAATTCAGTTTTGTTACTTAAAATAAAAAAATAAAGTAGAAAAAAAAAAGAATGAGTGAAATAAAAAGTCCTAAATCAGCAATGAATGCTGTTGATTTTAATAGCATTAAAGGATACAGAGCCAAAAGCTATGAGAGCATTGATGGTGATCTATCCAACTATGAAGAGGAACAAGAAAATGAAGGTGGTGATGATATCTACTCAAGTGATAGTAAAGACATTCCAAAGAGCAGTGAAAAAAATACCACTGATTCAAGTTTAAATCTAGAATCTACTTCTTATTCTGAAATTCGTTATAATAATCTTGATATTCCTAGTGATAAAAGATACAGCAGCACGTCAAGTGCATATCAACAGCCATTAGATAACACTGTTACAGCACCAGATGTTGACATGTCCAATGATAGCTTTTACCACAAGAGAAGTAATTCTGTGGTAATTCATGACTCATTTGTCTATGAATCGATATATGATGTTTTGAATCATCAATTGGAAAAAAAAAAGAAAGAGGAGGAATTGGAAAAAAGCGTAAATACACAACGACTAAAAGACAGGGAAAAGAAGGATATAAACAATCTTTTGTGTGATAATTTAACTGTGAAGGATTTGTCCAATTGGCTATTAAAAAAACAAGAACATAAATATGAGGGTGATTTTTCTTCATGTAAAAATAAATTAAAAGAATTACGGAACACTAAAATGAAAACTATTGATGATATCAATAAAGAAGTGCAAATAAACTGCATAAGAAACTATATAACAGAGTATTACAGGCTACTTCAGGACCAGAGTTCATTGATGAGCTACAATCCACTAAAGACAATAAGAGACAGAGAGCTAAAATTGCAAACCCATCATCACCATAATGATTATGATGAACAGCAAAAATTAAGTGATACTACAAAAAACTTTCAAAATTTGATGAGGAATTATCAAAACGTAGTAAAAGATCCTCCAATCATACCTGTATTAAATTTTAATAAGATATATGAACGTGATGATAGTGACATGGGGCTGAACAAAAAAAAAAATTTGGAAGTTGCAGATAGTAAATCATCTATCAAAAAAACTGGGTTAAAGTCTTATAAATACTTGGAGAAAAACGAGTCTCGTGGTAGCAGTAATAAATATGGCGATATCAATCATGAAGGTAAAAACCAAAATCATCATCCGCATCACATTCACCCACCACATTACAAAATAGATTCAGGATTTGGAAAAAAACTCGGCCATCATAATCATGGATATGTGTATTGGAAATGGTTTGTGGGTGTTAATGAGAGATATGAAGATATAACAATCCAGAAAATTCTTCACTTGAAACAAAGCTTTGTAGCAGGTGGTAAAAAGAAGGATGATAATAATTATAAACGGCCTAATATAAACAGAAAAAGTACATCAAATAGCAATGAAACAGCAATAACGGAAAAGAAAACACGCTCAAAGTCCACTGGAGGATTGAAGGGGACATTAAAGAAGAACATATCACAAGGGTCTTATGTGCCCACTGATGACTCTAGTAAGAACACACCTAGTAATAACTCATTAAGCAATAACGATGAATATTTAAGAAGTATAGACCTAAATGAGGGGGATGTTACCAAAGAATTTGAGGATGAAATACACCTTATGCAGAATGATATATTTGAAAAAGAAATGGAAGATGCTGTACTAGCAAGTGAATCTGATGACCACAGTGACACGGGCTCATTATTCAGGGCTAATTTAAGCAACAGACTATTACAACAGTTTCAAGACTATTTTGATACATTTGATTGTCAAAAACAAAATAAATACAATAAGATAGTTTACTTGGAAGCAATCATTGACATCTTACTGCAAAAGAGAAAAGTTTATGCCTTTGAAAGAAAGAGAAAATATGAAAAGATCAATGCTTTCAAGTTTCCAGATTTAGATAAACTCAAACAACTTATCCACACTACAAAGATGGACATCCCCTTATGTGATCGGTTGTCGGAAATAAGCAGCAGAAATGATCTTTGTAATATGTCCATACAGCTGACCGCCATACAATCTGAATTAAGCACAACTTTGCAGTTACGATTAAAGAAGATTGAGTTGATGGACAATGCAATAGAAAACAATAATAGCAGTAATAACAATGGTAGTAGTAATAATAGTAATAACTTGTTGGATGATCAAAATGGAGCCAATGCAACTGGAGGGTTTGAAATGCGAAAGAGACAGAGAAGGGGAAGAGGAAAGGCTTTGAATGGTAATAGCAAGTTTGAAGAGGTTTTGATGGATACTGTGACTGATATAGGGTTTTGTATTATTGAATGGATGATCAAGATAATCCTTGTGAGTATTAGGATAGTGTGTGCTGTGTTATCATTCATAAAACGGATACTCAAAATGTAAACTTTCTTCACACACACTTTAAATTATGTTATTACGTAGTTACCTTTTATACCTTGGACTTACAGTAAAGAATTGAAGGAAAAAAAAGAAAAAATTATATGTCAATGGTAGAAGATAATACAGGGAGATTATTTACAGGTTTTTTTTTAAAAAAAAAAAAGAATAATTTAGATTATAAAACTGTGCTAACATACATACTAGATATTGTAGTTTAATACAGGGGTTTCTATTTACTTTCTTTCTCTATTTATTTCTCTATTTATTCATTTACTCATTTCTTTCATTATTTATTTATTTCATTAATTATGTATTTTTTGTTTTAGATATATTTTCTTCTTTGTGAAAAAAAGGATAGTTTATTCTTCAATAAATACACCCCTTTCAGCAGCCTCCTGAAGCATTTCCTCACGTCTTATTCTCATAGTTCTGTTCATATCATCTCTGTATTGATAAACTGCAGTCTCTCCCCTCCATCCTGAAGCACCACCTATAAAGATAACGTGAAATGCCCATTTAAGTGGGGTTCTCAAGTTTCTAAATTTATATGAAAATCTGTTTAGTATCAAATGTAGAGGTATGGATACGGTTGCCCCCTGCAAGGCACCTATGATTGAGGCCTTTGTGGTGGTTTGGGCAACGGAGGAGATCTTTTCATCTGAGTGTGTGTATTTTGATGTTTCCATTCTTTCAATTATCTATAATTTTAAGGTATATGTAAAGTTATTGATGGTTCTGTTTTGTGATAGATACGTCGGTGCTATAATAACTTCTTATATGTCTTTAGTACATTATATATATAATAATATGTTCTTATGTATAATAATAATTATAATAAACAAGAAATGAATGGTTGTAAATATCAATAATAATAATTAAATGAAAAGCAGTTTTTTTTTTTTTTTCTTTTATCTATGTTAGTAAAATACAGTTGTAAAAAATATAATTTTTAATATATACACATAAAAGCATGACCAATTGATTTTAATGATTAGATTACTTAGATAACTTCTTATATTCTGTCATTGCATTAGTTAACAAAAGAACAGATCTTTAAGATTTAAAAAACCTGATGAGATAATAGACATTTATACATATCTTTAATAACAACAATAATACTAGAATTAAACTGTTTGTTATATTTAATCTATTTAATTCTTATATAAAAAAAGAAGATGTATATATATAAGTATTATCTTTTTTTTGAAATTTATCAATAAGTTAATAAGTTAATAATAAACCCAAGAAAATATATATATAGATATATATCAAATGTGTTATATTATTAAACATATATAAGTATATATATTATTACTCTCTTTTATTTATATTATATATAAAATAAAAAATTTAGAGAGATCAAGTTAAATACATGCCAGTATTGTGCACGTAGTATTCCGAATTTGTTTTATTGGAGTCAAATGTATCCTTAGTTTTAAGCATTTGATCTGGTCTGCCGTTTGATGCAAATATATGAGTTTTATAATCCGTGTTGGAGTTAGAACCGTGGTTGTTGGATAATCCTGTAATCAAAATGCTATCGTGAAATGTCAACGATTGTTTAGATTCTTCCGTGGCTGAGTTTAGTTTTGTTGATTCTATTGATTCTCTTGAATCTCTGAGATTTTGATTTTGCTGCAAAAGCTTGTGAAAATGTGAATCTGAATTGTTTTCCCCCTGAGAATTTAAAAACTTGCTAATGTAACTCAAAGAATCATCTCCATTACCACCACCAACTTTATTAGGTTCATCCAAGTTTCTATAATCTTTTTTGTTGTTATTACCACTTTGAGAATGTGTAATAAAGAAATGATTGTTTTTAATTTGAGTAGTGTCATTATCAAGATCTTCATTGCAGACACCACAAATCTTGTCTATAGTTTCCTTTACATGTCTCATCTTTTCTTCACCTAAAGCACTAATCAACTTTTCTAGTTTTTTTCTATTCATATTTATAATAACTTCAATGTTCTTAGTTCTTTGATAATCGTCACCATGAGTTTGCTGAATCAATGCTCTTGATATCAAGTTATCCAATTTTTCTATCAAATAGTTTTTGTAGTAGTTGTTAGTCTTGTTTTCAAACTGTGGAAGGCCTGCTATTATCTTCAAAGAGGTCTCCAAAAGCTCCCATATCTCCATATTAAGAGTGTTTTGTTGTAAAGCATACTCGTTATAGTCATATAAAAGATTTAAAAAGTCTAAATAGCTTTGTTTCATCTTTTCAAAAGCATAGTCATTAACATTTATAGCTGAATAGTCCCTTACAAAGTCATCTATGTTAGCTATCATCTGGTAATCTTTATCAAAGGGAATCTGAATTGTCAATTTCTCGTAACTTGCAATCAAATTATTCTGCAACTGCTTTAACTTAGTTTGGTTATTTGAAAAAAATTTGATCTCTGATTCTTCTATAACATATTTCTCTAAACTTGGCTCTAGTTCCATAGATTTTAGTAGCAAGTGCATCAACTGCTCTTTATTTAATAATTCCAACACTCTATTAACATTCAAATTACTCGGTCTTGGAGTGTAACCATGATTTTTTAATGAATGAAAGGATTGACCTGTTTTGGTTTTGTACTTTTTTACAATATTGTTTTGCTCTCTATCAAAATTTGCATATTCATTACAAATAAAACTTCGCTCTTGTGAATCTCCTATATCCATGTAGCTATCTTGTCGTCTCTTTTTGTTATTAACAGTAAAATTCACCATGTGTGTTATACTTATTAGTTTATTTTATATCTTCTTCTTTTTTTTATTGAAGAGACTGTTTTATTTTATCTAGTTATCTAATAGTAAGATTCTTTGATGGTAGTTTACTACTTATCTTCTTTCTTTCAATAATTAAATAAATAATAAAATTAAAAGACTAAAATGTATTCAATTATAAACCTAAGTGTAAGTATATATATATATATATAGTTTGTATTTAGTATTATCATTAGATAACTTAATTGCTATCTTTTACATTTACTATGTGATGATCTTAATTAATTATTTATTGTATTGCCACCTTTCTAGAAGAACAAGAAGATAAAGAAAATTTTTTTTTCTTTCTATTTGTCTCTCCATATTATAATTTTTTAAAGGTGTGTAACCAGCAAGAAGAAAAAATAAAATAAAAAGATAGGTCACGTGCATAGAATTTCTTTTTTTTTAAAAAAAGTAATATTCTTTTCTCTTAAAGAAAATAAAAAAATTAAAATCGTATTTTTAACCTAACAACTCCCTTTCTTGACTCTTAGATATTTTAAATACTTTTAAAGTTAATAATATATTTGCTATTACGTAATAGTTACTTGTGTTTATTTGATTATCTATCTCTATCGCTCTCTTTTTATTTAATTCTATTATAAATATTAAAAGACTTTATTATTCTCTAATAATATATATAAAAAAAAATAAGATAAAGAAACCAATTAAAGTAATTTGTACTTATTATACACAGAAAAATTATAAAATGTCTGAAGAAATCTTAGAACAACCCTCTTCAATTGAAGAAGACGCTGAATATTTAGAGGCCAATGAAGTGGATCAAGTTATAGAAGCAAACAATGCAGAGGGACAACCTTTAGAGGATGATGAAATGGCCGCTGATGATGATGAGGATGATGACAGAGTTGAAATTGATATGACCAATAACAGTAAAGGTTATTATGATTTACACAAAGATTCCATATTTACTATTGACACATATGGTGGTTTCTGCATCAGTGGTTCAGGTGATGATACAGCACATGTCTGGGAAATCAACAACAATGCTATAAACACACAAACCAACCCTGATGGTGAGCCAGTTGAGAGAAACTGTCTTTTTGAAATTAAACATAGTGAATCTGTAATCAACTGTTATCTAACAAGACCAAAGGGTTTGTATTTGATTTCTGGTGATATGAACGGATCAATCAAGATATTCAAGACCATCAAGAAGGGAGAATGGAACTTGATTCATGAAATTCAGCAAGTTGAAGAATTGCAGTGGTTAAAGATCAATGAGGAGTGCGAGGGGATGTTTGCCTTTGGTGGTACTGATGGTTCAGTATGGTGTTACCAATTAACCAAGAATGACTGTAACTTATTATTATCCGGATTTTCCCATCAACAAGACTGTACTAATGGTTCTTTTATAAACTACTCAAGAGACGATATCCAATTATTAACCATATCCGCTGATGGTTCTATAGTACTATGGTCTGTCAACACCGGTGACACTATTTACAAGTGGACTGAATCTAGTTTCAAATGCCAAAATACCCCTCAATGGATTTCTCTAGAGGTATCTCCTGAGAATAATAACGGGCAACAGAAGCTTGCCGCTTTAGGATCTTCTGAAGGTGCTTTGGCTTTGCTAAACTTACAATCCCACCAGGTCATCTACTTCACCAATGCAGTCATTGAAAATATAAGCGAACATGAGGAATTGTCAGATCTATCCATAGAGTCTATTTCATGGCTATTGTCTCCTTCAAAGCCTGCACTACTAGTTGTAGGTCTTGTCAGGGGAGATTTGTTATTGTTTGATATTCCAACTTTGAAGTTGAGATCTCAATTGAAACTTGAAGAGGCTATCACAAAAACTTACATAAGCACAGCTAGCAACAGACTCTTTGTCTCCTGTATGGACGGGAAGATATATACTTATGATCCTTATCAAATCAATAATCCACAGAGCCATTGGATTGCTCATGGTCACAACATGGGTGTTTTAGGATTTGCTATAGATGAAAAGAATAATTTATTAGTCACTGCAGGTGACGATGGTGTCTCTTTAGTTTTCCAATTCTAAATAAAAAAAACGATATTCAATTTTCAAAAGTATATATATATATAAAAATATCTAAAAATATATAAGTTCAGAAAGAAAACTAAATATATACATTACTTCTTTTCTTGAGTGAATTTCTTCATATATAGTTCAACCTGTTTAGATATCATTTTTCCAGTTACATCAACCTCAATGTTAATGTATGATCCAATAGGTCTTTTTGCTAAAACGTCCCTTGTATGTTTAATCATGCTCACACCAAAGACTGCAGATTCGTCATCGACATATGTAACCGTTAGGGAAGCACCATCACATGTTATGAATCCCTTTTCCACTATAAACTTCATGTATTCTGGATCTCTTAGTTTGTATTTAAAATTGACAGAGTCTCCCTCGGCATCTGCAGCTATGACTTCAGCAATGGTGTCTACATGTCCCTGCACGTAATGGCCTCCAAATCTATGGTTTCCACCATTCCCCATTGCCCTTTCCAAGTTTAAAACATCACCCTCTTTTGTCCACATGCTTTCAATTGTTGTTCTTCTCAAAGTCTCCTGAGAAATACCAACTTTGAACCAGTTTTCCTCCTTGTTGAATTCAATCACAGTTAAACAGATGCCTGAACATGCGATAGAATCACCAATTTGACAATCACTTAGAAAATCCAAATGATCCACTACAGAGATAACAACTTCGAAATTGTTGATATCTGACTTTATTTCCTTAATCAATCCTCTTGTTTCAACTATACCTGTAAACATTGTTAATTTTTTTATTAAAAGTATATGTATGTTAGTTCGTAGACCTAGGTGGTGTATCTATATATGACTACTGTTAAATTATTTGTTACGGTTTTATAAATAGTTTATCAATAATCACCTTCTTTTTTGATTCTCTGTAATAATACAGACCCAGCAAGAATATCTTTAATTTAATTTAATTTTTATCAGTCTTTTTATATAATTAACAGACTTGATATTTAATATTTAAAAAAATCTAAACACATATTTTCTATACTTTCATTTTATTTTTTAAAAAATCTATATAATGACTATTAAAAGAAAAAATAACAAACCTTAATTAACTCGTATTTTGTTTTTTTATCATTATTATTATTATTATTACGTAAGTGATGGTTTTTCACTTATTTTTTATATAATAAACGGTGTAAATGATATATATCTGTATATCACGTGTCTCTATATTATAATCAAACACTCCACTAATAACTTATATAAAAAAATATAATTATATAACACGTGCGTATCGGAGAATAAAACAAATTTTTTCTTTAGGTTTAATCATTACTCATAAAGAGGAAGAAAGAATAAAAAAGATAAAAAAAGAAAAACTTAAAAAGGTAATATAATTATCTAATCAAACCTTTCCAAGACATCTGTTGATGGTCAAGATCAATCCCTACAGCACCAGATCTGAAAAATGGAATACCCAAGACCCCGAAATCATTTGGCACAATAGCCAGAGCACACACACCACTTTCCACTTCAACGATGATATCTTGAGGTCTAATTTTGATGTTTTTGTTAGGAGTTTTTTTAAGGACATTCAAAGTTAATAGTGGAAAATCATCAGTGTTTTTAGGACATGATTCAAACATATAGCTTTGTTGCAGATCATTCCAAAAGACACTGTTGTTGTTGTTGTCGATGTCGTTGATTTCTTCAGGCTTAGTGTTGGAATTTTTAGTAGTTTTAGAAGTCTTTGATAAGGCCATATTAATATTTTCTACATATTCATCCACTATAGACTTAGGCAATTGTATAATGGAAGCACCAGTGTCCAAAATGACTTGGAAGTTTTTGTCAGAATTGTCACCGATTTGCTTAAAGCTTTTAGAGTTGTTTTGTTTCTTGTGGTTTTTTCCTTTACTGTTTTTATTATTTTTATTGTTATTATTATTATTTGAATTATAAGTAACACCAGCAGATTGGATATTAATTGCATAGTAAGTACTTGATTTGTTCAAAGAAACAGACAAATCACCATTGAATGGTGAACCTATTTCAAATTCATTAGAGTCCAAATCAATAAGTAAAGTGTTTCTGCCATTCAATTGTTCTAAGAATGTTTTATACTTTCCTTGATACTTGTTTTTGTAGTTGTAAAGCAACTGAGATTGCATATCAGACTTACCAATACCAAACAGAGCACTGACTATTGTGTTTGAAGAGGAGTTAATCAAACCATAGTTAAAAGTATTAATTAAACTTTTAGAGTACTTGTTTGATGAAGAGGAAGTAGTAGTAGTGCCTCCAAGGGTAACGTTGGAAGCTACGTACATACTACCAAAGACATTCTGTCCACCAAAGTATCCAGTTTTAAAATCATACTTTGTCTTTTGACCAGCTTGTTTAACACTCAAAGAGTCTGAACAGTTATCACACAAGGAAGATTCAAAGATCCAAGTATCACTAGATCCAGAGTCCAATAAAAAGGAGATGTTTTTGTTGTTGACTAAGAAACTTGTGGATAAATAAAACTGTTCATCAATTAAGGGCAAAACTAATGTCTTTTTACCATATATCGAATAACAGTAATATAACTTCAATAACTCTGTCCAAACAACCAAGACTGCTAAGTTTAATTTTGCTATTTTCATTGTTGGTGGAAATTAGTTGGGGGGAGAGTAAGGGGTGTTTTTCTTTTCTTTTAAGTTTCAAAATTATCAAATTATTATAAAAATTAAGAGAGATAAAGAGATAATAGTGTTATATAATAATGCCTAATATTGAATTATAACTACATTTATATAAATAGAAAAAATCTTTGAAAAAACACTGTTGAAAGGCTATTGAAAACTCTATTTATATAAGATTTATACATGATCTATATATATATGTATCAACAGTAAAAAATAGGTTTAAATTAAGTTAAGTGATGTTCTAAGACTGTTTCATATATACATCTCTATATGTATTAAAATATATACATCAATAATAATAATAATTGTATGAGTCTACTGATATCGACAAAAACGGAAATAAAACCAACAACAAGATACAATCAAAGCATACCTTGTTTTTTTTTCTTTCTCTCTCTCTTTTTTATATATAGCTTCTAATTCTTTATCTATTTAAATTTTGTTAATAGTGTCTTTTAAAAAGTATTTGTATTAATGTTTTTTCTTAATTAACAATAATAATAAACTAGAATTTGTTTTACATTGGTTTGTTAATTAGTTAATCTTTTCACTCTTTCCTTGTCTTTGTTTTAATCAATTGGTGATTTATTTTTATTATTTGATAATATTATAACATATGAATCACATGATATTGATAAATCTAAGTCACGAGATGTAAACGTGACCTTATTACATATCCATTTCATTTCTTATTAAAAAAAAATTAAAGTTGATTTATTTAATTTTTGTTCTACTTCCTTACTGTAATGAAATAAAATTTTTTTTTTTTTTTTTTATAGATTAATTGTTGAAAATAATAAAAAATAATAAATTTAATAACGGGAAATTACAATTTCAAGAAGGAATAAGATAGTCATTGAACAAACTGATAATCCTACTTATATATCGATATATAAATATATACATCTATTGATTAATACTAAAAGAATGATGTTTAATTGAATAGATAGATAAACTACAAAAGAAAAAGAGACAAATTACACTCACACCATATATTACTAGAATTATATTTTTAAAAAAAAAAATCAAGATACATACATCCTATTTTTTTTTGATTTTTAAAGAAAGGAAAAAGAATACAATTATTATAACTATAATTAAAAATTAGAACATAAAAACATATATATTTTATAAAAGATAGATACTATGGAAAACATTATAGATACAGTCACTAAGAATGCAGTTGGGTTTTATGAAAGGTTGATTTCAAACACTACAACAACAAACGATAAATATATAGCAACAGCAACATGTGTAACCTTATTGAGTTTACTATTTTTGAATGGAAATGGTCAAAACACTACAGTTGTATCTAAGAAGAAGAATAGTAGTAGTAGTAGAGGAGGAAGAAGAAATATTAAAAAAAATACTACTAATACACAAGAACCTAAATTTTCACCAGTTATACCAAAGGGATTGAATGATAAAGAAAAGATAGCAGAGGTTAAAAAGTTATTTATTAGAGATTATAAAAAGGATGCTGATGATTTAATTAAGGATTTTGATGAAAATAACGATAAACATACTTATAAGAAGTTATTCTTAGGGGAAATGTTAATGAAATTATTATTGGAATTAGATAGTATAGATGTTAGTGAAGTGGAAGATTTAATTAAGAAGAATTCTATCAAACAAGGTAGAAAGGATTTGATCCATGAGATTCAATCATATCTAAAACAAATAGATGCTCTTTAAATCATTTATATGTATACATTGTTTTAAATTTTTATAAACACACTCTCTTATAAGTTTAAATACTTTATTATAATTATTCTTTTATCTAGGTAGAATACTTCTCATATATATATATACATTTAACTATCACGTGCTATTATTATTATTATTTTATTTATTTTGTTATATCAAGAAAGAAAGAAACATCATTTATTTTAAAAGTTTAATTATAAATCACGTGTTATATAGAATAATAAAAAAAAAAAAAAGATAAGAAACAAAGATAAGAGAAAAGAGAAGGAGAAAGATAAAAAAAGATATTATGTCCGGTTAACTATTATCATCTAATATCATCTAATATTTATTACTAGAGATAATAATGATTGATATATTTACACTAACAAAGAAAAAATAATAAAAAAATAAAATAAGAAAAATTGTGAATAAAAAAAAAACTGTGGTGGAAGAGAGAGAAAGAGAGAGATTAAATAAAAAAAATATATACACACATGATTCAAATGATATAAACTGTTTAATGTTTATTTCTTTACTTACTCTTTATTATATATTACATTGAACAATTTACAAACATCTAAATGTATAACCTATTACCAACTCTTTACTATATATATATACATATATACAAAAGTATTTGAATAATAAATAATATATTAAAGTACTCAAGTAACTTATTTAAATTTTTTAATTAAAACCTTTCTTTATAAGTTATATTATTAATATAAATATAAATATATACTACCAAGAAAAAACCTTTTGGGTACAAATATCAAGCAATGTCGATATTTAACAAGAAGGAAAATGTATCATATGGTGATTCATTGACTATCAATCAATCAATCATCTTGAGCAATTTCCAAAACATCTTTTCCTATAAAAACTTTGGTCAAACTGATGAGTCTAAGGATATCTTAGATTCTTTGATAAAAAAGACTATAAAAGAAACAGACTCTAATGTGTTCTTCCAGGAACTTCCAATAAGATCTGGGTTGGGATCATTACCATTAGGATATTTGGATGATGAATCTGAGACTAAGAAAAACAACAACTCAACCATAATCATTCCATCTTATGGTTTGAAATACCTGTTCCCAACTTTAAGAAAGGCCTCTCCTAAGAATGACTCTTTAAAGCTATTGATTAACATTGGAAACCTTGATTACCAAAACGACACTATAGTCAGTGATTATTTGACATCCTTAAGCATTGCTAATGAACTAAATTACCCTGTGATTTTCCCAATCAACTTAAAGGAAGTTAACATCACCACTTTGTTTTCCACTTTCTTGTCTAAATTCGGTACAACTTGTCACTTTATTGATGCCGCCGCCGCTAAGAACACTTTATTCAAGCTTACTGACTCTGTTTTAAAACACAGCAGTGATCAAATTGATATTAATGATATAGTCAAGAAATCAAACCTTAAAGTAAATGAGGCAGGTTTAAATGATTTCATTAATGCCTTCAATGCTTACTTCAATGTCAAGTTTGAAAACTTTGATTTTAAGTCCAACTCTAAGCATATTGATGTTGAAACTGTGTTTGTTACTTTGGGAACAACTGAAACTACAACCTTTGATGAGTTTTTACAAGGGTCTGCTTTGCTAAACAACAAATCTCTGGATAAGATTGCAAGATTAGCTATTAGAGTCCCATCTCCATTTGATGCCAACAAGTTTTTAAGTATACTGCCAAAATCTACAAAGAAGATCGTTGTCATTGAACAAACTTCATTTACAAAAGTTAAGAAAAATCACATTTACTCAACTATTCAAAGCATTTTGTCTAACAACAACATCACCTGTGAATTGACCGCTTTAACTTATGCCCCTGACTTTATCTGGTCTAAGAAGGCTATCAAAGAAATCATTTACAACTCTTTGAATTTAGAAGACTCTGCTTTAGAGCAACCTGCCACTTTGGCATTAACTTCCCAATTTAATTTCTGGTCTGATGATAACAATTCTAATGCTGATACGTTCTACAAATTGCCTGTTCACATTTTGGACAATTTGATTCAGCATGATCCTCAATTTGAACCATCCTTGAGAACAAAGTTTGATAACTTAACTCAAGGGGGTACTTATCAAGGACAATTATCTGTTGCTAAAACCAACTCCAACGCCATTGTTAATAACGATGACGCATCTTTTGTTTTTGTTTCTGATCCTAAGATCTTTGAAAAATTTGACGTTTTAAACACTACAGCACAGTTTGGTCATTTAGTTTTGGTTGTCAACAAACCAATTGATAAAGAAAATTTAACTATTAGTTACTTTAGCGATGTGTTAAAGCTATCCAAGGAGACTTTAATCAACATCGCTACAAAGGAAGTTAAACTTATCTTAATAGACAAGACTGCTATCACAAACAAGGAAGAAACCAAAGGTAGAACTTTCAAATTTTTGGCAGAGGCTTTATTCTGGCGTTATGCTTATGCCTTGCCAACTCAAGACATCATCAAAAAAATCTGGGCCACAAACGGTACTGACATCGAGTTGTTAGCCTCTGTTATTGGCGACTCGATCAAGGATAACTTTGATGCTGCCGTTCATGAAATAAACCCTGAGAGACTTTATCCTGAGTTTTTGAAACTATCTGAGGAGTTTGTAGATGAGGAACAATCTGAACCATTACAAACATACTTGGTTGAAAACTCATTTGAGAAAAACGGCGGCAATTCTCCATCCAATAACAATGAGCAAGTTTATGAATTGCAATCAATCTCTGAAATTTCTAAAAAACTAGCATTCTCTGAAGCTTACAACACCAAATTAAAATTAAGACCAGACTTACCTGTTAAAAACTTTGTGGTTACAGTCTCCAAGAATAAAAGAGTTACACCTTTATCCTATGATAGAAACATCTTTGAAATTGAATTTGATATTGGAAATTCAGGGTTGAAGTATGATATTGGTGAAGCTTTGGGTGTTCATGCAAAGAATAATCTTGAACAGACTAAAGATTTCTTGATATCTTATGGAGTAACAGATCTAAACCAAATTGTCTCTGTTGCCAATAGAGATGACCCTTCATATGTAGAAAACAGAACCGTTTTACAAACATTTGTTGAAAATGTCGATGTATTTGGAAAACCAGGTAAGAAATTCTACGAGAGTCTTATTGCTTTCACTAAAGATGAAAACGAACTTAAAAAATTAATTGATTTGATATCTTCAAGTGGTGCTACTGAGTTGAAGAAATTCCAAGATGAAGATTTCTACACTTATGCTGACATTTTGCAAATGTTCCCTAATTGTAAACCTTCAGTTACTGATTTGATATCTATTATCCCACCTTTAAAAAGAAGAGAGTATTCTATTGCATCATCTCAAAAGGTTCACCCTACAAAAATCCATCTACTTATTGTTGTAGTCTCTTGGAAGGATTCTTTAAACAGAACTAGATATGGTCAAGCCTCAAAGTATTTGTCTGATCTTCCTGTAGGTGCTGAGTTAGTCGTTTCTGTGAAACCTTCAGTTATGAAATTGCCACCAAGACCTGAACAACCAGTGATTATGTCCGGGTTGGGAACAGGTTTGGCACCATTCAAGGCTATAGTAGAAGAGAAAATATGGCAAAAACAACAAGGTATGAACATTGGAGAAGTGTTTTTATTCCTTGGTAGTAGACACAAGAGGGAGGAGTACTTGTATGGAGAGTTATGGGAAGCTTGGAAAGACGCCGGTGTGATCACACACATTGGTGCTGCCTTCTCCAGAGATCAACCTGAAAAGATTTACATTCAAGATAGAATCCAAGAAGTCTTGCCTCAATTGAAAACAGCCATTTGTGACAAAGAAGGTTCTTTCTATTTATGTGGCCCTACTTGGCCAGTTCCTAACATTACTGCTGCATTACAGTCTATATTAAAAGCAGATGCAGAAGAAAAGGGTGTTAAGATTGATTTAGAACAAGCTATTGAAGAGTTAAAGGACACTGCAAGATACATTCTTGAAGTCTATTAAAACAGTTATTTATTTATATATAGATCTTTACCTATTAAAAAAAAAAAATAATATTATTAATAATAGTAATATAAAAAATTTCCAATTATACAATAATGATAATATTTATTTTATTATTTAAAATGTTATTTATAATAACTTAATGCCTTTATATACTTAATTCATTATACTGACGGAAGAAGTACCATCTTGGAACCTAGTTCTGAATATTCTATTCGCATTAGTAAACATACCTTCCTTTAATGACACAACAACAAACTGCGATCCTCTGAATCTTGTTTTAATAAGATGCCCAATGTTCTGAGTATGTGATAAATCCAAAGCAGCATCAACTTCATCAAGAATATACATTGGAGCAGGTTTAAACTGTAATAATGCCAGAATCAGTGACAGTGCAACTAATGACCTTTGACCACCTGACAATTCAACCAATGATTCCTTCCAAATGGAACCCAGTTTTACTTTTACCTCTAACCCTTCAGTAATTGGTTTATTTGGCAAAGGAACAAGCTTTGCAGATGAGTTTGGTAATAAAGTATTGAATATTTCACCAAAATCAATTGTAACTTTTTTGTAATTTTTGTCTAGTGTTTCCATTTTGTGTTGATCTAAAGTTTCAATTGTTTCTTCAATCTTTCTTTTATCGTTTTCAATAGTTTCAATCATGGTTTTTAAAGCCGCCTCTCTTTTTAAAACAGACTCTATCATATTAATAACGTTGGGGTTAACTTTGTTTTTAAGGTTCCTGTAAGAGTCTTTAAGTTTAGCTAAATGAGCCTTACTGGTTTCTAAGTTTAAATCCTGATTTTTATTGACCAACTGAGCAACTTTCGCGCTATCATTTTCCAGCCATTCAAACTCTTCTACGATATTGTCCAACAGCTTGTCCAGATTATAGTTTTCCTGCTTCAAATTGTTAATTAAGGACTCAATTTTTTGAATTCTGGCTGGAATCTTTTCCAATTCATTCTTTTTTGTTTTTAACAAATCTGTGTTTCTTTTAATATCTTCATTTAATTTCATAGAATCTTTATTTTTATTAGCAATTAACGTCTGTAGCTCCTCCATTTCTTTTTTCAGATTTTCAACTTCTAGTTCAGAGTCTTTAGATATACTTTTAGAGCTTTCGATATTTTTTAAAAGTTCAGCCATTTGCGTTTCGTTACTTTCAAGGTCCTCATTTAGCTGGTTAATCTCCACTTGCAAATCATCAACTTTGTCTATTAGGTTTTCGCTTAAAGTTTCAGTTTTTTTGATATCAGATGTCAACATCTCAACTTCCCTTTCTAGTTTAGCCAAACTGTCACCTTTGTTTTGTTTGAAATTGCTAATGTCATGCTCGTGTTTGATAATTTCTTCTTTTGAGATATCAACTTTTTTAGCTATTCTGTTATTTTCTTGTTCTAGATTTTGATTTTCGATAGTAATCTCGTGGTTTCTATCAGATAATAGCGTTTCTAAAGAGTTTTCTAAATCATTTTTTAATTGTGAAATTTTGTTATTAGTAAGAGTCAATTCTTGATTCAAAGGAGCAATTTTTCTTCTCTTGTTGTCTCCGTCATTCATCTCCTTATTTATCTGGTTCAGTAAATTGATCAGTGTTTCTTTCTCTTGACATAAATGATTGTATTTTTGTACATCTATTAAAATATTTGAGTTGTTGCTTCTGGACCCACCGGATAAGGTACCTTCAGGATCATACACATCCCCATTCAGTGTCACACTCTTTGTTTTTATTTGAGGATGAAAAGTTACTCTTTTGGCTATTTCGGAATCTTCACATATAAAAGCATTACCAAATATAAACTCCATAGCCTTTTTAAGCTCGTCATTGTAACCTATCAAATCTATAGCAAGATGAACTTTATCTGATGATCCATGTTCATTTTGTGTTTTATCTACAACTTCACTTCCCACCTGCTTAGCTAATTTTACAATATGATCACTGATTTTACGTCCGTTTATCTTATTCAGTGGTATAATGGTTACTCTCTTTTTTAAATTTCCTCTTTCTAATAGAGCAGTACCAACAAGTTCGTTTTCAACAATGACATTAAAAAGTTTACCACCAGCACATACTTGCAGAGCTATAGCTTTATTGTAGTTTTGCTCATCGAGAGAAAATAAAGTGGCTGCAACTCCCTTTATCGGATTAGAAGAGATTGATGATATGTTTTGTAGACCTAGATTTTCTTTGTCATATTGGAAATCAAGATTATATAATTTTCGTTTAAGTGCATTCAACTTTTCATCAATAGCTCTAAGTTGTTTATTTGTGTTACCCTTTTTAGACACAAGATCATCATACTCTGATTGACTATAGTTAAAGGATCCAATTTTATTATTCAATGTGTTTTTATGATTTTCTAACTCCTCAATCTGAGCATGAATTTTTTGTGTACTGTTTCTTGTCATTGATATTTGATCCAAGTTCTTTGCCAATTCAGTGTTGTTTGACACAATTTTCATTTCATTTTTTTTAATTGCTAGGTTTAATTTATTTATTTCTGATTTGAGTTTGTTAATTTGAAACTGATAACTAGATGAACTTGATTCTGAAGATTTTAAAGACATCAAAAGTTCCTTTTTATTTGCCAAATTAACTTTCAAAGTTTCTAAGTTCTCTAGAACGGCATCGGATTCTTCCTTCTTGGAAACTAATAACTCGTTTTTAGCTGGTAATATAGAATTGATTTCATTTATTTGATTTTTTAAATCATTCATATTGTCATGATATTGTTTAATTTTTTTTAAATGTATATTTTTGGTGGCCTCAAGTCTTGACACATTAGAATTTAGTTGGTTCAATTTTTCAGAAGAATCTTTTATTACAGCACCAGTGTCTGCGCTAGATTCTGTACTCTTTTTTTGCAATTCATTTAATGTTTTATTGATATTTTCAACTAAAGCTTGTTGTTGCTCTTTGGCCACTTTTAAAGCATTCAATTTATTTTTCTCTTCATCAATAATGCGATTGTTTTGAAGAAGGTTATACTTACTAACTGTGTATTCATGAGCACCAATAACTTGCTGTAGGTTTTCCATATCTTTTTGAATATTCTGAAACTCTAAAAATAATTGTTTGTCTTCTTGAAACCTTTTAAGTTTAGGTTCAACTTCTTCATTTAATATATTTTTAATTTCCAACAGTTTTGCATCCTTTTTAGCCATTGTCCTTTCTGCTTTTATCTTTCTATCCTCAAACATTCTAGTTCCAGATGCCTCATCAATTAAAGACAGTATTTCTTTGGGCTTCATGTTCAAAACTTTTGTTATTTTACCTTGCATGATTAAAAAGTTAGGATTATTAATGTTTAATTGAACAGATTGGAAAAGTTGCAAGACAGCCTGTTGCTGTGCCCTATGACCATTTATCAAGTATTTACTAGTGCCACCCAGACTTATTTGTCTGGTGACGGAAATTTTTCCCACATTTTCAAAACCTATAGGTGACGTTTCTTTGTTAGAGTTATTGAAAACAATCGTTACACTAGCTTTGGTGACACCTGCTTGACCTCTTTTGTATATTAAATCTTGGAGATTGGAGGCTCTGACTGTAGCCATTGACGCAATACCTAAAACAAAACATATGGCGTCAAGTATATTGGACTTACCTGATCCATTAAGTCCAGTGATGGCGTTAAATTGAGCATCCCAATGTGAAATAACAACTCTTGTGGCGTATGATTTAAACCCATCTATGATTAATTCCTCTACTCTCATTGTTTATAAAAAATTACAAATTTGCTTCACTATCTGCGTTGAATTGTATTGGAATCAGGAATACCCTAAAACAAAAAAAAAACCTGCTAATAGATCCAGCTTATTGATTGGTTTTTTGTTCTATCCAATAATTTATTTACTTTTCTAAAAAAAAAATTCCATTTTCTTTCTATTAATTATGATGTTGTTTATAACGATTCTAGATGCTCATTTGTTTATATTTATCGCAGTGTGTGAGAGTGGTTTGTTTTGTCAAAAATGTTATTTTGACGCGCGCACTAATCATAAACACACGTGATACATTACAATTATTATTTTCTTTTCTTTTTTTATTTTTTATTTCTTTGATGTGAAGCGACTTATTGACTCCAGAAGCAAATTATGGAAATTCTCAATTATAATTTTATAACCATTAAAGCAAATCATTTCTCTTTGTAAATTATTTATAAATAACTATATAGAACCTAAAAAAAAAAAAAGAAGGAATTTCAGACCAAATAACAACCAGAGATTTTAGAATAGATAGAGTATGGAAGATTTTGTAAATGTTTTAACAAATATCAAGGAACAAGAGCCTTGCAGAGTTCTGTCGTATAGCCAAATAGGCAAGAAAAGAGAAAAGGTGGATGTGCTGAAAATGCTGAAAGACACCAGTAGGCCTACAAGGATAATAGGCCCAATGGTTCGTTATTCCAAATCTTCATTCAGAGATACATGTGCACACTTTGATTGTGATATAATTTACACTCCGATGATGCTGAGTAGAGAGTTCAACAGAAATGACCTTGCAAGAATCTCAGAGTTTACAACCAACCTAGATATAACTACGGAAAATAGTGAATCGAATTTTGGAGAAAGAAAGAAGAAAGGATTGATTGTTCAATTGGGATGCAATAACAAAATTGATTTAGAAAGATCAATTGAATTAATGAAGGATTACTGTGATGGTTTTGGAATAAATTCCGGATGCCCAATCAAACAACAAAACGACAAAATGATAGGAGCAGAGTTGATCTTTAGCGAAGATATTCTATTTGATATGGTGAGCCACATCAAAAGTAAATATAAAGACGAGGTAAAACTTGAAGTAAAAATAAGAATTCACGATAACTTACAACAAACTGTAGATCTTTGTCAAAGGATATACAATGCAGGCGCAGACTGGATCACTATTCATGGAAGAAGAAAGACTACCAGATCATCAGTTCCTTGTGATTTTGAAGCCATTGCTTTTATAAGATCGAACTTGCCTGCAGATTTTCCAGTGGTGGCAAATGGTGATTGTTTCACTTTAGAGGATGTCGATATTATAGCAGAAAAATGTAAAGTTCAAGGAGTCATGGCTGTCAGAGGGGCATTGAATAACCCTGCGATGTTTTCAGGGTTCACTACCACACCCTGGATGGCCATTGAGCTATTAGTGCACTACAGTATAGAGTATGGATTACATTTTGCATTACTGCAACATCATCTGCATTGCATGTTATCAAATAGCTCTCCCAAACCTAAGAGTAATATATTAAAACAACTTATGAGCAATGATGTCAAATCGGTTTTTGATTTAATTGATTACTTAGACACATATTTTGTTTTAAAGAGATATGGCGAGGAAGGCTTTGCCACACTTACAGAAATCCCATACAGAGATATAAATTAGACACTGCTAAGTATGATTTCATGACGTGCATTAAACATGTATTGTTGCATGAACATAAGCCCTAGTATAATATAATGTGGTAATTGTCATCACTACGTTACATATATCGCACTTTTTTTTTTCTTTTAATTTTTTCGGTATAAAAGCGCTTTCCTAAGTAATTTCCTAATTAGGAAGATCTTATATGTGTGTGAAAAAAAATGTTATAAGTGAAACTTTTTTTTTTTTTTTCAATTATTTAGGTCAAAAACTATATAAATGGAATGTCCGATTGAATTTTATCAAAAATGTTTTTCTTTCTTTTATTATTTTACTATTTTACCAGTTTTACTATGTTTTAAAGATGAAATTAAAATATTTAAAAAAACTAAAAAAATAAACCAAGCATCACCCAATAGATGCCATTACAAGTTTTAAAATATGTTTAATGTTTGTTATAATTTATCCTATATTTCACCAGAAGGTAATTGTAACATTATAACATTTATTAAACTATTTTTTTTACGAAACTATTATGTGGAACTAAGATATTTGAAATGAAGAGCAAAAAAAAAAAAGATAGAATAATAATAAACAGTAAAAGTCTAAATATGATGATAATCCAATCACTTTCTAGCTGACCTATTAAGAGCAAGGGTAAGAAACACCTTTCTTATTCCTTTGAAGAAACATTTAAAGGTCTTATTTTTCTTTTTTAGTAGAAGTTATTTCTATCATTAATTACTAGATTTTTATTAATTTAGTGAGAAGATTGACGGGTTTAAAATTAATTTTTTGATCCTGGTATAGACCTGTTTCATCTTAGTGCAATGAGCGGTCGGCGTTACAATTTTGTCATAGTTACTCTGAGATTTTAGATTTATAACTTGTTTGTTACTGGTTTTTACTATTTTTGCTCCTCAGTTCTATTATATTTTTTAATAAAAAAAACCGTTTTCTTAATTCTTTTCTAGTACGTAATTTTTTTTGTAGAACTCTTGCTCAACATTCTAGGTTGAAAGTGCCTTGTACTTTACATTTTATTTCATTCCAAAGATAGTGACAAATAATTAAATTGTGTGATCGATTACAATCTTCAATGACTTTAAAGATGTGTTTATTGCTTAATTAACTTTTACAAATAAACAGAAAGAATTGAGACGCACAAATTAAAAAAAAAAAAATAAAAAAACTAATTGTATTGAAAAAAAAATCATCCGAATATTTGGAAAGGTAAGAAGAGCAAACTACTAATTCTTTAACAATCAATAGTTTCCCGTCTTCGAACAATTCCTTTGTGATCTTAAATTGTAGTATTAAACTATATAATGTGTTATGAAAGTACTATTGCATTTATGTTATTCTTTATTATTTTCCGTTAAAGTAATATATTGTAATTGTATTACTTCGCCCAGCATATTAAATCAAGTTTTAAACAACTGTGAAATAAGATGCAACAGAAAACATAAAAAAGAAAAAAGGTCAATAGAAGGTAGTTAAAAAGGGCCGATGTTTTGTATTATTGTTTTTTTTTTGCTAATGGCATTAAAGAAACATTTGTGTTAATTATTTATTATATAAAAGAAAATTATTTGACTGAAACATTTCAGTGTTGGGGAAAGAGATAAAGTCCGTTTAGTATTACTTCTGACCTATGATTGTTTCAGGTGATAATTCAAGAATAATTAATATTTCTTTAAGCATCTTCTTCAACAACAACGGTTTGTAAACCCTTGACGGTTGGAACATTGACAACTTCAACGTAAGAGTATAAAGATTCCTTGGCGTTTTCTTCATCGTTTCTTCTTCTAGAAATTCTGATTCTTAACTTGTAGTCAACACCCTTGATACCCTTGGACCAGATCTTCTTGTTTAAAGATGGGTCTAATCTGACATCTTCAGTACCCATGTGCAACTTGGCGAAGGCCTTGATTTCCTTGACGGCTCTTGGAGCTCTCTTCTTGAAAGAGACACCGTGTAATCTCTTGTGCATGTTGATAGTGTATTCTCTAGTAACAACGTCCTTTAAACCAGCCATTTTTTGTATTGAATCTTTGTTTATTGTCTTGGATGGTCCCTTCTAGATATCCTTTCTGCTTATAGTAATATAATTTAAATTGCCAAACCTCAAATTCATATTACACCTTTCTGAAAGAATGCAAAGTTCACCCAAAATTTCATTAATTTTTCAATATTGCTCTTATATACCAAACAGTTATTAGAGAAGAAAACAGTTGAAAAAAAAAATCATTCACACACACACATGTTCTTTGCAAAAATTTTAAAATTTAAAAAATAAATTATTTCTTGTACTAATTTAATGAAAAAAATTAACGTAGTTAGGCCTAAAACTTAGTTTAAAACGTAAATCCTGTTTAATTATTGTGTAAAAAAAAATAATATTGAAATGTTCTTTTTTTCTTCTTCTTTTTAGGTAAAAAATATAGTTGCTGTTATGTGCTTTATCATTGAATAGGCTTGATGGAGATATTATTTAAAAAATGTTTCTTGTTTAGAGTGAATGTATATTAATTTGCTAAAAGGGGTAAAAATTATAATTATTCTTTAAAAAAAATATTTATTTTATAAAATGTAACAAAAAAATTTTTTGTTATACACGTGATTAAGTACATGAAGCAGGTGATTCTTCTTTTTTTTTCATATGTTTGTATTTTTTTATCTTCTATTCTGATGTATCATGTGGTTTGTTATTATTATTTGCTTTTTTTAGTTATTTTTCTTGTTATAATTTGGTGTGAAGAGTTAAATAATTATGAAGAGTAAAAAAAAACGTGTTTATCATAAAAGATAATAAGATAACAAAATCTTATTAAATTTTACAACTACTGTGTATAGATTTTTTTTATTCCTTTTTTTTTTTTTTAAAATGTGTAAAACAAAGAACAATATTTAAATATTACATATATATGATCTGTTATAAATTTTAAAACAATCATTTAATCATAACCAATAAGAGTCTGATATTTACTTTTAATTAGCTAAGTATCATTGGATTATTTGTTTATATACATATATTTTGTAATAAGGGTGTATACAAACCATTTGAAAAACAAACAACCCCCTGAAACATCAATATATTCAAGATAAGGAAATATATTACTTGTTGTTAAACAAATTACTTCAATTTTAAACAAAAACATATTTAACAAAAAAAGGTACTGATTACTTGTGTCTACAGTTTTGATAAATAAAGTGTAATATATACCTATTTCAAAATAAAATAAATTATACAAAATAAGAAACCTTATAAGAATATATTATCATTAAAAAATTTTTTGATATTGTATTATAGAAAATAACTACAACAATGGAAGGACAAAATGAATATACAAAGACACAAGATGAAATTCTGAAAATACAGGAAACAATAATGAACAGGTATAACCAAAACAAAAACGATGGGTCTGTAGTTGAACATATTGGAAATGAAAATATAGATAACCCTTACGGTACCGAGATAACCCATCTGGTAGAGGTGGCGGATAAAGCAAGAGTACAATCCGGATCTGTATTGAAACAATCAATAATAAACAATTATAACTTGACAGTAAAAGTTGAGGAGGCTTCTATGAATGAAAGAGAAGTTTCAAATCAGAGAAGCAAAACACCAGCTTTGGCAGTTGGTGAAGGTGATAGCGATAAATTGCCTGAGGTAAACAAAACAAAAGACAGTTTAAAGTTAAAAGACAATGAAAAACAAAATCATCACGGAGACTTAATACAAAAGAAGGAAAACATGGGAAGTGTTATAGGTATATGCCACTATCCTAATATGGCGAAAGTCTACTGTACAAACAAAAAGCTTTTTACCACAAATCCATTAACAGAGGAAGAAAGACTAGGAGAGAAGACACTGCTATGCAATGAAGTGTTTAGTATGAACAGCCAAAGGGAGAACATGGTTATATGCAACAGTGATGGTGCAAACTTGAATGCTGAGTTCTTAGTAGGCTATGAGAGGAAGTTTTTGTTAGATGTACGCAGAAGACACAAGAGTCTTAAACATTTAGAGAAAAAAGAAGACACGGAGAAATACTACAAGGGATTCAAGATTATAAACACAGAATGTCGTAGGATGACTACGTTGCCCATAGTGACGAAACCGGAAGTGGCTCTTAATAATAACCTTAAGGTATACATTGACTACAAAAGGTTTTTCAGTGATGTGAATTATAATCTTAAAGAAATTCTGCCGCTTTCTTTCAGGGAAATAACCAAAATAAAAAATGACCATGGAGTTAAAAGTAGATTCACTAGTGTGGAAAAGTTGGACATAGATTATTTTGCTCAATTCCAAGAGGACATAAAGAATACACCTTTACGAGATGTCTCTGATACTAAAAATAATATTAAAAATAACAGTCATAGTGGGGAAAAAAATAACAAATCTTTGGAAAAGCTAGTAATTTATGAAACTGGAGAGTTACCCATTTGGGGAGCAGATGTGTACACTGATGATTCTAACCCATTAAGTATAATCAGGCAACTTGCTATATATGAAGAAATAACAATGAATACAAAAGAACAACAAGCAGAAAGTGATACTAAAATGGAAGGTATGAATGGAACCAATGTTTCAATCGAAGGTTCAAATAAAGAGAAGGATACTGTTATAGGTTACAAACTTGTAGGATTTCGAACAATCCAAGGGATCAAAAGACTTGATCGTCATATTGATATATTTTTTAGTTCTGATGATGCAATTAAAAGTGACAATTATGAAAAAAAAAGAAACTTTGGCGATTTTCTGGCCACTTTTAAATATTTGCCAACATTGAGTAATTACTATGGGGAAAATCTAGATTTTGAACATAATGGTGTGATGTCTAGAAATTGGTATGGATCGCAGTTCCAAGGATACCATGATGGATTGAGTTTATGTCTATGGGATGTTGAGATTCTTTGATAATCTTCTTTTTTGTATTTATTATGTTAAAGTATATATCTAAAATTATTATTAGTAAATCCATACAATTGTGGTGATAGTTTCTCTGTAAGTAATAAAAAAATAATGATAACAATGATTAAAAAAAGATAAATGATAAATCACATGTTTAAATTCAAAGCGTGACTAATTTTTAATATCAATTTGCCTTATTTTATTTTTTTTTCTTTCTTTCTAATAATATTACTAATTACTGTTGCAAAATTGATAATAATCTTGTGATTAGAAGTTATTATTATTAGTATTTTTGACATTTTTGATGATAATAACATCATGTAAAAACAAACCCATATAACACATCTCAAAGAGTTAGTTGCACAGTGTGTAGAATATATAATCCATTACTTTTAAAAGTATAGATTGATATAATTATATATTTTAAAAAAAGAGGAAACCTTTAATCCCAAACTTGATTGTGTAACTTAAAAAATATATATATATTATAGATAAAATAAAGATAAATAATGGTGTCAGTGTTTAAAAAGTTGTTCAATAATATATTTGAGCATGCACCCTCAAGGACATCCCCTAGCAATAGTAATGATAATAGTGAAAGTGGAAACAGTGAACTTTACAAAAGAAATAGACAACAGCCACACATTAATGTAGACTTAGACAGTCAATATGGGGGAAGGTCAATAAGTCACTTGAGTATACAGAAGAAAAAACAGCTATTTTTTAGAAACGGTATAAGGGATGAGAATAACAGGAGAAATTTTCTGAATGACATTATAGAGTACGATACAGAGGAATGCAGAGATGTGTGTAAGAATATGAAGATGATTGATGAAAATAACAAAACCACAACTGATTTTAAACATCATTGCATTTATTGCCACTTGTTGAAAGTATTATTATATCATCCTATTAAACTGAAAACTAATGGAAATGCTAATAGTCCCAATAAATATGTCACTGCAGTTAACGAGTACAGTAGCGACTATGACTATTTAAGCAGGAAAATGAACGATGCCGTGAATTATGCCCTTAACGATATTGCTGATAACGAGTATTTAGGAAACAAGCTAATTATTAAAAATGAATACTTGGGTGATAAAGATCATGATGTAGAGTTGAAAAGAGAAATTTCAAGAAAAGTAGGCATATCTGCAGATATTTGTGATGGGGAGGGGATCAGTTTGAATGATGAGAGACTTTATCCACTCCGAATGGGGAAGGTTAACTTTAATAAATTGAGATACGTTATTAATAGAACTGAAGTTAATACAAGTGATTTGTACTCTTATCTTCATGATTACGATATAAAATCAGGTAAGGATTTGACATTAGAAAATTATAAAATTTCTTTGGCTAATGAGCTCTACCATTACTTACATAAACACATTGATTCTATAGATCGCAATGAACAAGTGAACACAATGATATCATGGGTTATTGAAGATTGTTACAAAATGTTTGTTAGTCCTAAAAATAATAGTAATAATATTAATATTACTAGTAATATTAATACGGATTTATCTTTAAAAAAAAATGATAATACAACAATTGGTAGTAGTAGTAATAATAATAACTTTCAGTATGATGTTAGTAAAAAATTAAAGGAATTGCAGCAGTCACATGATGATCCTACATTATCAAACAGTAGTAATAATAATAATAATAATAATAATAACAAGCTATCATTAGGTAAACAAGTATGGTTAGATAGAAGAAAAAAACAATATGAATATTATTCAACAGTTGAAGATATTAGTAATGATAATAATATTCATAAAGAGAGGAAAACTCCCTCATTGGATGATTATAATATTAGAAAAGTTTCATATTTGAAAATATATGAGCTATTAATGACTGGAGTATCATTGAACCATAGTATGAATTTAAATGATTTTATGGTTATATGTTTAGTAGGATGGATACATGATGGTAAATGGGAAGATGGTATAAGGGCTTAAAACACACAAAGAAAACACAATTTTATTTTTTATTTTTATTTTTAAACAACTAATAAATGATAATAAAAAAAAATATAATTAAGTATCGGGTAAAACTAAAAAATAAAACTGATAAGATTATTATTATAAAAAAAATATATATTTATATCTTAGAATATATAACACACACATTACATATATGTATATATTTTAAATGGATATAACTAATTATCTTTCATAATAAAAAAAAAATGATTAACACTTTAATTAAAAGGATCTTATTTTATATTTATATTTAAGAGAAAAAAAAAGACAGATAATTTATCCGTTATCACTAGACATAAAGTTTATCAAAGAGATATTCTAAAAAAAAAAATAAAAAGAAGAAAAAGATAATAAAAATTGGTGTGTGTGTGTCTTATTTTGATAAAAAAAAAAATGGATGTTAGGTTTTATGGTAATTATAAACAAAATGAATTGTAATATAAATTAAGAATTAAGGTTATTTCGGCTAATAGATATTACCTCTTACGTATATTATGTATGTATTGGAGTTTAAAAACTTAAATATTATCATTATCCTTCTATCTTATCTTTAATAATAATAATATCTCTCTCTCCCCCACACAAACACACACAAAATTATTTTTATTATCAACAACAACAATAACAACAACAAAGATGATGATAATAAGGATAATTCACAAATATACATATATAACTAACTCACAATAAAACTTATAATTAAATTAGGATAAACGACTGACACTATTGAATCAAAAATAACTCATCTATTACATCTTTTTAAGACAATATATTATAAAGAAAGGGTTATTAAATATCAGTTAACATATATAACCATCTGTAAAAGATAAATATATATATATAAAGTGAATATGTGTTAAAAAGATAATTGTATAAAGTTTATTATTACTGTAATATTATAAAAATAATAATGTTGCAAGGTATAAGTAATATTTATATGAACCAATAAATAAACAATCGATCAAAAAAAATAATAATTGGTAACGGTAACAATGATGGACTGCTTATTATTAACACTCTTTGATGATATCAATGATAACCATTCAAATCAAAATCATCACTCAAACCACAAATATCAATATATCTCATTCAAAAACCCTGACGGTCTCAATATTAATGATTTAGTCAATCTTAACTTAAAATTAGTCAACACCGAGAGTAACAACAACAATGGTAACAATCCAAGATCAAACACAAGTCTATTGGATCTTGGATGCTCTATGTCCTTAGTTCAGATGAGAATAAAAAATATGAACAATTTGATTATTAAAAACATTGATATGGATAATTACAACCTCAGTAACTTGAAAAAATTATTTTTGAAATTTGGAAATATTTCAGAGATCAAACTTACTGTTGAAAATAGCAACAACTTATCCAATCATCCCAGCGCTGATAATAAAAAATATATTTGTTTTTTAAATTATGAAAATGAAATCGCTGCATCAAACTGCTTGAAACACTACGCGATGGATAGAAAATGGTTTGTAAATTATCATATTGAAAGGTTGGAAAGAGAAAAATCACAATATTTGGATCACAAGGAAGAATCAAGTGACTCTACTTTTAAAAAGGTCTTAATAGAGTTGTCTTTTGATAAGAAAGATTCTGAGCGTGATAAAACCAACCAATCTGATGATGACAAAGTCATAACTTCAAACAAAAATTCCATCTCTAATAGCAATACCAATATTATTATTGATCAAAAGTTGTCTGATAGCAACAACAAATATCAAAAGATCATTGATTTTAAAGGTGCTCAGCTGTTTGAAAAAATTATTTCTATTATGAACAGTGAAAAGAAGAAAAATATTAAAATTGAAAAGTTTTATTTTCATCAAACTCATGCAATCGTCAAATTAGCCACACATCAACAAGCATTAGATGTTATTTCCTCTCTTAATGACACAAAGATTAAAATAGGGGAACAAGAAGTAGAATTGAAAATATTCAGAGCGGTTGATAATTCCAAGAACTTTTTTAAAAAGTCACATTCTCATAATAAAAGTTCGTCTTCTTATTCATCATCTAGAAAAAACTCTGGAAATTTCAGTAATCACTCAAGACAAAATTCATTTGGATTTTTCCACAACAACAATGCTGCTAGCGATGAGTTCACAGGAAAGAGATTTTCAGATATTAATAACACTAATAGTAATAGCAGTTTTTACAACCATCATTTGAATGGCAATCATTCTCCTGCTGCAGAATACGATGATATTTTTATATCTTCCCCACCATCACCACATTCAAATGTTTTTAACTTAGGAGACGAGACCAATTATAATCCTTGCAATGTTATACCTTACACTGCTATTGACCCCAATTGTGGTTTTCAGAACAACAATAGTAATATGAATATGTCACCGATGCCTTCGTATTTGCCTACAGGAATGCCTATACCTTCCCAAATGATTTTTCAGCCGCAATTCTGCAACACTGAAAATTACTCTCCACATCACATATATTCAAACAACAATATTGAGGGGTCTCCAGAAACAGGTAATCCATCAAATACAAATTTCAAAAGAACTTCTAGTAGTGATAAAAGTGAAGCTAACAAAGATAATGGAACAGCAAAAAAATCACCCAAGGCTAAAAATCCGGCAAAGGAAAAAACCTCCAACAAAGATAATGGCAATAGTGGTAATAACAACACCAATACTAAACACCACTCGAAAAAATTAGAGGAAATATATCCTAGATACTATCCAATGCCACTACCCATTCCTGCTCCTCCATTTCCTTACATGATTAACTATCAACCAAGCAACAATGCGAATTTCCCTCGTGAGTCAAATATAAGACCAAGAACATCTAATGATAGCGAAAAAAGTTTCAAATCTTCTTCTACGCTACCTAATTCGAGGGAAAGCACTATTTCCAATAATCTCGCATCAGACCAATATCCGATGATGTTTCCACAGGGACCTAACGCATTCAACACTTTGCAGCATCCTGCTATGTACTACCCATGCATGGTACAAAACACGGGGAACAGCCCTATATTTAGCAACAATGGAAGTCTAGTCTGTTATCCTGGTGATGGTATTAAAGTTGGAGACCCAAGTGATGCCCGTATCATCAACGAATGGAAATATCCAATTCCACTATCTACTCAGCAGCATTCAAACTTATACATAGAGAATTTGCCTCTTTCATGGGGAGACAGGGAATTGGGTGACTTCATAGAAAGAAAATTAAAGGAGAAATTGAATGTGGAAAACCCAAAAGAAATGCTTATAAGTTATAAAGTCATAACTCATGACTTTTCACCTTCCTCTTCCAAGTCCCCTTCGTTGTCCTCTATTTCTTCTACTGCTACAAAATTGGCAACGGAAGAAGATGTGATAGTAGTAGAAGGAGATAAAGAAAAGGCTCCGACAAAGTTTTTGCAAAAAGGTTACAGCAAAGGGTATGCTTTTGTTAGCTTTATGGATCCACTTGTTGCAAGTGAGTGTATGTATGAGTTAAACGGATATGAGTTACCACAAGAGGTTTACAGAGTCAAGGGGAAAAACATATTATTAGATCAAGATAAGAATGAAGTTAAAGATGACTGTAAAAAAAATGCAGAATGCACGAACGAAAGCAAAGAAAACGAAGTTAATGAACAGGAATTCAATTGTAGATTAAAAATCAACTTTGCCATGAAAAGAGGAAGATCTTTAGCTAGTGCCAAAAACTTTGCCTTGGGATATAACAAGGCCTTCTTGGATGTACTTCGCTCACGGTATTTTGACCAAAATTAGAGAGGTTTTATTAATGATTCTCTTAAGTACCCTTTGTTAAAATATATATCTATATATGTTTTCTAATAACTTTTGATGATTAATTAAATGTGGTCAATAATGTTTACAGTTTACGTATTTATCTTTTTTTTTTTTTTTTTAAATATTTTTATTCGGAAATTATTACTCCGTGTTTTTTTTTCATTTATTAAAATTATTTTTTTTATATTTATATAGCGTGTAAACACACATTTTACAGATTATACATTGAGAAAAAAAAAAATTAAAAATTAAAAAATACACACATATAGATTTATATCTAATGATATTATATGAATAAAGGAAAAGAAAGGAAATGAGAGTTATATTAGCTAAAGATACAATATCAATAGAAGAGTTAATAATAGTTTATATCATTTGTGAATACATTAAACAACATTGATAATAATAAAAAAAGAAAAAAGATAAACTCCCCTATAGAGAATATAACAATAAATATACATATATAAACATGTCTAAAGTAAACACATTTAAGGGGTTAACCATTGACATTTCAGAGAACAACGAAGTTTTATCAGAAAGCTTATACAACAAGATATCCACAATTTTAAAAACTAAAAAAGAAAATGAGTTTTTTCAAATTGCCATATCAGGAGGATCTTTGATCAATATACTTGCATTAATTTTTAAAAATCATTTGGAAGAGTTAGACTTACAAAAATGGAGAATTTTCTTCTGTGATGAAAGACTTGTTCCTTTAGACCACGCTGACTCTAACTATGGACAATTTGTCAAGAATGTAATGGACCCTTTGAAATCAAAACTCTCAAAGGACACCACACCAGAAATATATCCAATTTCAAAGGATTTATCAAACTATGACTCAGTAGCCACAGAGTATGAGGGACTTTTGCCAAGTGACAAGAAGTTTGACCTTATTCTTTTAGGTTGCGGTCCAGATGGCCACACTTGTTCTCTCTTCCCTGGCTCAAAGCACAAGTATCTTCTAGACAATGAAAACAACAGAGAGGTTTTGCACTGTGCAGACTCTCCAAAGCCTCCAAGTGACAGAATCACATTCACTTTAAAGACTTTGGGATACAGTGAAAGACTATGGTTTGTAGCTACTGGAGCAGGCAAGAAGGAAATATTCAGGGAGATTTTTGGTCTAGATGGCACAGATGTCAACTTGGAACTTCCTTGCAGTATTATCAACAAGAAATTTACCGACAGAGTTCAATGGTTTATTGACGTAGCCTCATGCGAAGGTAGTGAGTTGTATTAAAACAAGAACATAAAGTGAATTAATAAGTATATACAATATATATAGATAAAAATAAAACATATATGTTTGTTTTTGAAAATGCTGATAGTGAATTCATTGATAAGGGAAACAATAAAGTAGGCTTTTTTTTATTATTTTTAAATTTTTTTTATCTGTACGTATGAATTATATATAAACAGAAAGAAAGAATTTTTTTTTATTTTTCCAAAATAGAGATATAACTCTATTGATTATTATGATTATTATTATTATATATATTAAATTTATGTAATTTTTAATTATGTTATATTAGTGATTAAAGGTCAACAATTACTCAGTCTTTAAGTAATAGTAACCATCATCCTTAAGTTCCATATATTCAGAAACGTATTTAGGAACTGGTCTCAATTCTTCGCTCTTTTCATTGCTTGAAGAACCTTCACTAGCTTCATTGTATAAAATGATACCATTGGCTACAGCATGGTTCTTTTCGTTTCTCTTATAGAAGAACAAAACAACTAAAGACCAGAAGGCATAAATCAAAGTGAAACACAAAGAAGCAATGTAACCGGTTCTGAACTTAGGGGCTTCAACGGTCTTCCAAGTTAATGTTGGGATCCAACTGTATGTAGATTGGGAGAATGAGTAGATGGCAATCCAGGTCATGGCCTTTAATTGAGGGTCAAATCTTAGGAAATCATTGATGATGGACCACAAACATGGAGAAGAAGAGACAGAGAAATATGTGATCAAGAAGGCAAACCACTTGGCAGAGTGGCTGACATCCCATTTAATCAAAATTGCACAAGAAATAGCATTCATTATGTTGGAGAAGAAGATGAAAATCCATTTGCATCTAAAGAAATCAGAACCGAAACTACTCAAGGCTACAAAGGCAAAACCTAAAGCAGCAGGTAGAGAGGAAAGATTATTCATTTGAACGGTACTGTATTTCTTCAAAGATTTCAACCAAAGACTGTAAGCACCAGAGTAAGCTGTCATATTGTTCCAAGATAAGGTATCGAAAACACAAAGGATCCAGAAATGAGGGGTTAGGAATAATCTCTTCCAGTTGGCCCAACTGAAGAACTTTGGCAACTTTCTACCATGACTGTCGGTAGAGTTGGCACCTGGGTTAACAATGGCAAATCTTTTAGCTCTGGCTCTAGCAATCTTGATTTCTTCATCAGTTAAGAATAAAGAGTAACAAGCATCTGGAGTACCTGGAATTAAGAAGAAACCTAAGAAAACGGTAGGTAAGGAAATGGCAATAGCATCAATCAAAAACATCCATCTCCAACCGGCTAAACCATGAACCATATTCAAAGACTTGAAAATTCTAGCTTGCAACAAACCTGAAGTGACACCACCTAACAAATTACCACAGAAGAATAAGAAAACTCTTGAGGATAATTCATCTGGACCGTACCAGGAACCTAAGATATATTGAGAGACAGGGTAGTAAGCGGCACCGAAGGAGTTAGCCAAAAATCTATAACCTCTGAACTCAGCCAGGGAATTAGCTCTGTAACAGGCAAAGGTAAACCAAGTCCAACCAAGATCCATGATTGGCAAAACAATATGAGCAGGGTATCTAGGAAGAATGTACATGAATGGAATTTGGAAAATAATAGCACCGATACCGGTGATGGAGGAAGTGTAAATGTAATCGTTTCTTTCCATTTTCAAATCTTCCTTCATACCGGAAATATAAGCAGAGGTATAGTTACTGGTATCAACGGACTTGGACCAACACAACATTAAAAAGTAAAGACCAATAAAAATATCAATTTTGAATAACAAAGTTCTTTCACTCTTGGATTTGGTGACTCTTGTAGGGTAAAGGAACTTGAAAAGGTTGAAAGAAGTGAATCTTGAAACACGATCCTTGGAGTTAAGTCTATATTCGAATTCATCAAAAAATTTCAAAAACTTGTTTCTTCCGTTTTCGTTTCTCAATTCATAAGCTCTGTTGGTAACCAAAACGACTTCCTTACCTTGATCATCAGTAACAGTGATACTGTCATGAACTTCGTGTTCTTCAGAAAAGTCATCTGGGTTAACACTAACGTGTTGGTTCTTTTCAGACATGTTGTCGCTGCTGTTATCTACAACATCGTCAACGTTGGCGGAATGGGCGTCTTTGTTATCCTCGTGGTTGCCGGAAGAAGCAATAGACAAGTCTTTGCTTTCTTCAATAGCAATTTTAGTTTCGACTTGGCCATAGTAGCCGTTAACTTGTCTAAGAGTAGGAATAATTTGTACCATAGTTAGATATTAGTAGTTATGATTATTCTTGGGTTCTTGAGAAGATTTCTTATTTTATAGTTAATGATAAAATTAACTTACTAATATATTAAAGGAAGAAGAAAAAATAAAAAAAAAATAAAGTTTTAAAATCGAACCTCAAACTTCCTTTATATATGTTTTCAAAATATAAAAAAAGTAAGGAATAGAGTAGAGAGATGGTATATTCGTTTACTTTTTTTTTTATAAAAAGATTATTGTTCTTATTTGAGATGTGATATTATGATATTATGTTAAAAAAAGAAACAAAACAAAAAAATGTTGATAGTGAATGATTCTCTGGTTCCTATGACTGTTATTAAGGGATATCTAATGACTCTTTCATGAATGTTGTTAGTTTCGATATATAAAAAAAAAGAAATTAAAAAAAAGAAAAGAAATGAATGTCTTTGAGGTATTATTTGCTATTGTTTTTAAGCTGGTTCTAGTAAAAAAAAAAAAAAGAAACTAAAAACTGTTCACATCTTTTGTATTTTTTTTTCAATATTACATCTTTTTCTCACTTTTGTCTCTTTATAAAAAAATATATATATTTACTAATTTTTATGTATCTACGACAGATGATATCAAACGATAATGTTTGTTAATGGGTTTTTAAGGGAATTTAAGAAAATAATTATAAATTTAAGTCATCCTTGGAAGACAATATTAGTTATTATTGTTTATATAAGATACACAGCTGTTTTTATATGAATATTTTAAAATTTTTTTTTGAAATTACGTTGAAATTGTGAAAATAACAATCAAGTGTTCTTAGTATCGCGCTCACAAATATTTTTTCAAATTTTTTTTTTTTATCATTATGTCCAATTTAAAAAAAACCAAAAACAAAGAAATTATTAAATGAATCATCTTATAATGACTAAAGAGTTAGCTATGGTTAATTTATTTTTTTATTCAGCAGTTTGAAAAAAACGTTATAATGACAAAAAAAAACACAATAAGGAAATAATTTCTTTTTTTGGCGTTATTAATTTTCCTATTATAGGCACTTATGGATTTAAACTGTTTTTTTTTTAAACTAAATAATCATTGTGTCACATGACTCATTGAGTCATACATATATTTATCATCTTAATGTTATCTTAATCCGAATAACCAACCAATCAATAACGTTTAAAAGGTATAACAGTTGACTATATTATCAACAACAACAACATTTATCAACATACACATCTATATGTTATCTAGAATGTAACAATATAGAAGAGAATTTGAGGGAGTGAAAAAGAACACTTAGAGTGTATATTTTTTTTTTTTTTTGTTTCTTAATAAAAATAATCTTATTAGTAACAACTATTACTAATCTAATCTTCTCATTAATCATTTTAATCTATTTACTCTTTTAGGAAACTTAAAATAATGATAATAATATATAATCAAAACGTGATATCAGTTAATAAACTAATCAATTAATCAATTTGATTAAAAAAAAAAAATACGAGACATATATATTTTCGCTTATGGATATTACTGTTATTTTTTTTATAACTAGAGTGATAACAAAAATAATAATAATAACAAATTTAAGTCTAGAACTATTTTCAAGTTAAGATAAGATATATATTACATAATTGACCAATTTGTAACTATATCATATTTAAAATTATCCTAAGACATACGTGATAAGAATTTGTATCAATTTAAAGGGATATTTCTTAGATAAGATAAGATAAGATAATACCAGAGAAGATAAGATGATACTAGATAAGATAAAACGTGAATTATCTATAACTAGAACAAAATCATTGTTAGTTAGATAGAGATACAGCATCAAATACCAAAATAAGGTCGTTACTGTGTTGATATAAATATACTTATATAATAGATCAATGAAGCTTACTTGAACATGCTTGTAGATGCATGGCCCACTTGATTTTTTAGTAAATACTTTTGAGTATAATGTTACTACATATACATTCTCTTTCTTTGTTCAACACAAAATAAGAGCAAAAGGAAGGTATATGTAACCAAAAGATATTATCTCTTTGTTCATAATTACATATATTTATATATATTTTTAATCCATTGAACTAATAGAATAATAAGATAATAAAAATGTCGGAAGCATCAAGTAGATCTTCAAATGAGTTGAATGACAAAAAGGCAGTAAACAACGCTACCATCGTAGTTTCTGCTGCCCATAATGAAAAACAAAATCTGGAGCATCAGCTTTCCACCTTCAAGTCCATAAATGGACACACAATTAATGTTGTCAGATCTTCAGACAAACAGTTGGCTTTAGAACAACTTGGTTATAAACAAGAACTTCACAGACACTACACATACTTTGACTTGTTTGGTGTTGCTTACTCCATTATGGGGTTGTTACCATCCATCTGTGCTATCTTTACACAATCCACATCAGCTGGGGCATCATCATCGTGGGGTTGGCTATTCACCTCTCTCTGCGGTATTCTTCCTGTGGGTATTGCCCTTGCAGAATTAGGGTCTGCTTTCCCTTCAGCATCTGCTGTATATCTCTCAGCTTGGAAATTTGCCCCTGAAAAGTATAAGGACGTTTGTGCTTACTCTGTATGTGTTTTGGATTCTATAGCCCTTTCTGCTGGTGCTTGTTCTGTTTTCTTTTCAGCATCAGGTCAGATTCTATCTTGTGTCCAAGTGGCCAAGCCTGAATTTGAAGTCACTCATGCTAAAAAATACGGTGTTTATGTTGCTATCATTATCTTTGGTGCAGTTTTAGGATCATTCTCAGGAGGGATATCAGTTAGAATTCAACAAATTTCTGTATACTTCAACACATTTTTATTGATCCTTGTATTTATCGCTCTGCCAATAGGTACAAAGAATAAAAACATTCCATTCAACAACGGCAAGTTTATCTTTGGTGATGCAGAAAATTACTCCAATTGGTCCAAGGGTGGAAACTGGATTTTAAATGCCCTAGTTCCAGCAGCATGGACCATCTCAGCCTTTGACTCACCTATCCATATGTCAGAAGAGGCCGTTTACAAGCCTAGAAACTTGAAAAGACATGTTTTACTTGATCCAGAGGCCTCTCCTGCCGCCTTTGGTATCATATTCTCCATCTTTGCCTGTGGGGTTCTAGGTTGGTTGATGTTGATTTGCATCTATGCTTGCATGGGTCCCTCAGTGGATGACATCATGAAGAGTTCTTACACTCAAATTGTCACTCAGATATTTATGAATTCCTTAGGTGAAAAATGGACCATAGCCATCATGTCATTGATTGCAATTGGTTGTTTCTTAATGGGAGTTTCTGCCATTATGGCCACCAGTAGAAACTTCTATGCTCTTTGTAGAGACAGAGTGTTGCCACCGTTTATGGCAGATTGGTTAGCTGTAGTGAATACAAAGACAAACACACCTATCAGAGCTATGTATGGTACTTGTGCTGTGTCCCTATTACTTGGACTATTGATTTTCCAGGACCAGGGTGCCAACTCTCTTTTCACAATAGCAGTAGCAGGATTCTACATGGCAATGACAATACCAATGTTTTTGAAAATCACATATGCCAGAAAGTTCTTTGATAAAGGTCCATTCTACCTTGGTGATAAACTATCATTTATTGTAAACCTTGTTGCTGTAGGTTATCAGTGCTTTATGATTGTTTTGATGATGGTGCCATCTGTAAACCATCCAGACAAGGAGGCAATGAACTACACTGTAGTCTTCACTTTTGGTATTCTGGCTCTTGCATTGACTGGGTTCTACTCATTCATGCACAAACACTTCAAGGGTCCAAGATCCAACTTGTCTGACCAAGAATATTTAGAAGCTGTTGGCGAAGAAAATGCAGGCATTGACGCCATCTTCTCAGATTCAGACTAAAAAAAAATACCACTATTATATGTAGTTAGTTGCAGTATTTTATTTCATCAGCGATATTGTTATGGAAAAACCATTTATTTAATGTATATACATTTCTATATAACGTATTCAAGTAATTTGTTCTATTTTTTTTTATGATAAAAAATATTTGGAAAAAGGTTTCTACCATCTAAATTTTTCAAAACTAGTCGTAGCGAGAGATACTTAGATCTGTAAGATATCGTTTAATATTATAGTTTTAAATATTTAACATATATGATAGCAATAATAATCTGTGGCACGTGTACTTTTATAAAAAAATATAACAATCTACTAAATCACGTGTAGGTGTTGTTTTTTTATTTTTTTTTTTTCTAAAAACAATATTTATAATATCAATGTTGGAAATCTTCGTGTTTTTAAGTCAAAGATTTAACGTTAATGAATTCAATCTTTACAAACAAAACAATAAACATGAAGAAAACATTAAGAAAAGAAAAATGAAAATCAACCAAGACTCATCAATTCAAGAAAAAAAAATAATGGAGCTAGATAATACATTTAATGCATTGAATAACGAAGCATTGGATTTGATTGATGAAAGAAATGGAGAAAATGACAGCATCCAGATCCAAGAAAACAACAGAGAGGGAATGATGAATTTTTTAAAAAGACAGAGATCAAAGATTAACAGAGAAAAGAAAAATCTGGAGACACTCTCGTCACAGATTGCGCATAAAACAGGACTTGATTTGAATGCTAGAAGACGATATAGGGTGAAAAAAAGAAGAAGAGGTGGTGATTTAGACGGTATGAATGGAAGCAGCAAAAGAAGAAGAAGAAGGTCATCGGCGGAGTTTTCTACCTCTTCCAAAAATGACAGATCAGGAACAAGAGCAGCTGCAGGACTAGAAGAGCTTTTTTCTGAGGAAGAGGAAGAAGAGGAGTATTATGATAGGAAACTCTATAGAAACCTAACGCCATCCGAAAGGGCGCTAAGGGAGATCATGAAGTATCAGTCCACTACTGATCTGTTAATGGCCAAAATCCCATTTGCAAAGATAGTCAAGCAAATCACTGATCAATACACCCTCTCAGAGACAAGCACAGAGAACTACAAATGGCAGAGTATGGCACTGCTGGCACTCCAGGAGGCTAGTGAAGCATATATTGTTGGACTTCTTGAACACACGAACTTGCTTGCAATACATGCCAAGAGAAGCACAGTCATGAAAAAGGATATGCAACTGGCCAGAAGAATCAGAGGGTTTCATTACTAAAATGTGAGAGAAAAACAAAAAATCTTATATATTTTTTTTTACTTCTCTTCTTTAATTTGTTAATAATAATATAAATAGAGAAATAGTTTAAATCTTTTGTGTTTTTATATTTATTATAGCTTATAAAGCATGTTATTTAACTAGGTCGACGTCTATTAGATATTGAATGCTATTTTTACTGTACATTAGAAGTATGTTTGATCTATATATGCATGTTTGCATATTTTTGAAAAAACAACAATTTAAATAGATATATAGTTATAGTGATTAACGCTGATGTGGAACAAATGGTTTGAGAGTAGTGTTCAAAGTGTTATTTACATCATTGTTTGCACTATTGTTCATGTTATTTATTTTCATCTTTTTTTTCTCTTTCATCTTATTATACGCCGCTGTCAACATCGATGTATCTCCAGGTTGCTGTTTTTGTTGATTTGTATGTGTGTTCTCTTCATTTATTACATTGATGTTCTTCTTTATTTCCTCACTCTCCTTACTCTTCATTTTCTCCTTCTCTTTATCCTCCTTAATTTTGTCACTCTGCTTATGATGATCTATTGCGGCAGGTGTATGCACTTGTACTTGTTCAACTTGTTGAGGTGGTTTTTGAGAAACAAATTCCTTTAATGGTAAGGAGTCCATATGCTCATGTTTTGTTTCTAGTAAATTCTCCTTCCTAATGTTTGTTTGTTCATCTTCCCCGGAAGAGTTTATATTATTTTCATACTTTGTAATGTTAGATTTTGTTCCTTTTTTAACATTTCTAGTTTTATTGTCATATGCACTCAAATTGCTCACACGTTCATCTGTATCATCTTCTGAACTGAATAAGTTACCGTCTCTTTCAGGAACTTCAGGCTTTACCACACTGTCTTCATTGAAACTTTCTCCTTTATGATGCAAAGCTTTTTTCTCATGTAAAACTTGCTTTCTGTTCCTCCAATTCACACCATCAAGACTCTCCACACTCCTCATCATATCCTTAATCGGGTCGTGTTTTTTCTTAATTTCTTTTGTCTTTTTGGTCTTTTCCTTCCTCGTTATATAATCATCACTTTCAAAATCCTTGTAAGAATTGGATTTATAACCACCTTCATAATCTTCATCATTTGGTGCCCTCCAAAATTCTGAATAGTAAGTATCTCTTTTGCTTGCAGTAGTATATATATTTTCTTCAGTATTTGTAAAAGCCCCTGATGAAAGGGAGCTCTGTCTTAATGGCGGAAGAGTTAAATCATTGACAGTAATTTCCAAGGGGTTGATCTGGTCATAATGACTTGAGCGCGGTTTGTTCTTTTTGTTATTCCTATTGATATTATTAATGTTGTTGTTGCCATTATTTATATCCACATTGTTGTAAATGTTGTGGTTGTTTAGTGTTACATTTGATGGCACATCTCTTAAAATTACCGTTTCTTCAACCATTGGGTTATTTCTCAACTGCTGAATTGTGTCGTCATTGTAGTGTGTCGCTTCATGGAAGGGATTGACAGTTGTGTGGTTTAGTCCTAAATCATAATTTGGACAATCTTCAACTGCAGCAACTCCTGTTCTTTCCCCACCTCTAATGTTATCGGTAACAAATTGCTCTCTCTCTAAAACATAAGGCAATGGCTCGTTAAACGTGTCTTCTTGGCGTTCAATGAAAAGATCTGTTTTTTGTAAAGTGTCAAACCCTAGAGATACATGTTGATCTTCATTAAAGTCATTGTTGCTGTTTTCATATAAAGATGTATCCATATGTTTATCTCTATTGAATTCAATATTATTGTTATTATTATTGTTGTTATTACTATTATCAGAAAGATTAATAAACTCCGTTCCAAACTTATAAGAAGCCCATTGGAGATCCTTGTTGAAATCGTATTTGATAAGTTTGAACTTCAAAGATTCCAAGTTATGTGATTCTCTTGTTAGCATATCATCAAAGCCCTTGCACACGTTGTCATTGATCAGTTTCAAGAAATTTTGAAACTTGTTAAACTGTTCATTTTGCAACACATTAGTAATTTCAATCCATAGAGTTTTATAGTTATGCAACAAACATTTATACTCTGAGCTATGCACATAAAGTTCATTGTTGAGGGAAGTGATTATATTTTGGTGTTTGTCCTTTTCCTTCAATAGCCTTTGAAGTTGATTTTCCCCAAACCCAGGTCCATTGGCCACTTGCAAGTTCATATTAAGCTCTCTAAATTTTAGATTGTTTTGTTTTAATTTATCATTTTTTTTAAGTATAGATTCATGTAATTTTGTAATTTCATTTTTTAATGCAAATAGCCTTTTGAGATTAGCTGAAATGTTTCTGTCAATAGTAGCTTGCAAGTTATTTAAGTGATATAAAGTTTCATTTTCGATGATTTTATTGAATTTTGCCTTATTTTTAAGTCTTTGTTTAAATAATTGAATAATAGGTTCGTGAACAGTTTGATTCCAATCCTTTGGTATAGTGTCTCGATTTATAAAGTTTTTTTCATATTTTGCAAGAAGTGCAGTGTTTCTTTTTAAATCTTCTTGTTCCAACTCTACCATATCTTTGAATAAGTTATACATATTATTGATGTATGTTGATGTCTTGTTTATATATGTATCCAGTTGCTTTAATCCATTAAAACTTATTACAGAGACATCAAGTCCCTTGTTCAAAGAGTTTTCAACATTTCTATCATAGAAATTGTTTACAAAACTATATCTGTTATCAAAAAACTCAGCCATTGGTTTTTAATAATGTATGTTTATTGTTAAAAAAAAATAAATTAAATGTTATTTTAATAACAATATCTACTTGTAAACATATTTTGATTAATTAATTAAACTTTATATATATAGTTTTTATAAATATAAATAATTAAAAGTAAATATATTATCTGAAAATATTACAATAGTAGTTTGTAGTAAATTTTTAAAAAATAATATTAATAAAAATGTAATGTATAAACATGTATATAAAAATTGATGTTTATTTTATTATTATTATACATTGTTTATATTGCTGTATGCAATTTATTTACATACACATTTCTTCTTTTGGTAAGTAAGTAAATAAATAATTAAAATCAATATTTATTTATTTACATTAAGTCATATGACTACTTTTAGGTCACATGATTATCTAGTCATATGACCATTAAAGTCACATGTGCATTTATTTAAGTCATATGACTATAAATAAGTCACATGTACTAGTGTTATCATCCAATTAAAAAAAAAATACCTAATTATGATATACACCCATTTAATAATAATATAATTTTTTTTTTCTTTCTTAGTAACCCCTCCCCTATATATTATTTTTTATTATCAATCTATCTCCCCTATATAAATTATTTTATATTAACTACAACAACTACAAATACTATCAATACACGTAAAAAAATATTAAAATAAATAAAAAGATAGTGGAGAGAAAGAGAGAAAGAGGAGAAAAAAATAATAATTTTTTTTTTTTCTTATTAAAACATAAATTAGTTGAAACAAACAAACAAAAAAAAAAAATTAAGATTATTATTATTATTATTTTTCTCTCTATATAATATAATTGTTACCCTTAAAAATATTTAAAAAAAAAAAATATGTAGAATATATTAGTAATATATATATATATATATAATACACACAACAAACAACTACAATATCTTAAGTACTACTTACACTAATAATCATTTAAATAAACAAATAAACAAACCAAAGAAATAAAAAAACAAAAGAATACGATATTCATAGTTAATCATGTCTTTAATATCTACTTTACAAAGAACAGATAGTGTTCAAGACAGTGAAACTACTACTAACAGTAACACTACCACCACTAGAAAGACACCATCTGTCTATCAACAAGATGGTCAACCGTTATCAAAAGAAGCCCTTTACAGATACAAGTTGAAGTACAACAACTTTCAAGTTCCTAGTGCCAACAGTGAAGAAGAGGAACTAGAATTCAAGGAGAAGAAGAAGTTGAATGGGAACTTGGCTGCTAAAGCAGCAGTTAAGAACATTGCTTTAGCCAAGACTTCAGAGTCTGAAAGGGAAGTTAATAGATTGTCTCCAGAGGAACAATACAAGAGACTATTGGTTCATCCAAATGCCTCTCACATTGCAGCTACAAAATCTCAATCACTTAAGTCTAAAAAGTCTATTTCTAAGTCTCCTTCCATTACAAGTCAAAGCAATGCCATCTTTTCTCAAGAGAGTTTGATCAATGCTGCCAACAAAGCAGCCAGCAATACTGCTAATGGTATGAAAAGCAATGAAAAAAATCAAAAGGTTAGCAAAGGTACTGATTTTAGCAAATTGAGAACAGTAGCAAGTCACGACTCTACAGTCTCTAACGAACAAAACGATATCAGCAAGAAGTTCAATTTGAGCAAGTTATTGCCACAAGCCACCAAGAACGCTGAAAACTTAGAATCCAGAAAGAGTATTAACAACATACCTATCCCTATCCAGGGCTTAAAGACAAAGCATGAGTTTGACCCATTAGTCCATTCCAAATATGAAATTGACAGCTTGAATGTTTTAGCTTCAAAGTTAGCCAATGAGAGAATAGTCCAATCACAAGCTGAACAGGCCAACATGAAGAAAAACAGAGAGGCCAGTTTGTTCTCAAATGAGGAATGGAACAAGATAGCTGTTGAGTTGGTTATGAAGAACAAAGAAGAGATTTTGAGTGATTTGAAAAGCAAGCAAAAGGGAGAGGCTTACTTGCAAAAACCAAATGCTGTTAGAACAGGTAAGGATGGTACCATTTACAAATTGGGAGACATTGGAACAAAGGGAAACCCTAATGCTGTTATATCCCTTGGTAATGGGTTAACCCTCACTCAGGGAGAGGTTACAAAGTTGGCCAATAAATTGATGTTGCCATTGTTAACCAATATTGATAAAACTACTAAACAGCAGTTGATCAAGCAAGCTGAGATTGATGAGGACAACAAGACTTTCAAGGTTGAGAACAAGGTTTACAAGGAGGACTTATTTGTTCAAACAAAGAGAGAAAAGACCAGAAACCACTTTGAAAGGGCTAAGCAAAGAAACGAAGACAAGCTTGTTAGCAAACAAGATAAGTTGGAGAAGAAGGGCAATAAAGTAGATATGACAAAGGTTTTGGAAGAGATCAAGAGAGACAATGCAGAAATTGAAGAGAACTTGATCAAGATAAATGTCATTGCTGTTGATCAAGCCAAACAGGGTGAATTAGTCACAGAGCTGAACACTGGAATACAAGAGGTTGATGCAGTTATCAGTCCATTGCAAGAGGAATTGAATAAGTTGACTGATGAAGAGATGACAAGAACTTTGTCTACTAAAGACAAGAACAAAAACAAGTACGCTGCGCAATTGGTTGAGTCTAAGATCTTTAGATACCAAGCCCAGAGAGAGACATTGGAGAGTTCCCTTTCATTGGAGCATTCCAAGCTTGAAGATCTAGCTCAAAGGGTTGTAGTTTTGGATACATCTAATGAGCAATTGCAATCCAGTATTGATGTCAATTTGGGTAAGTTAGAGCTGTTCAGATCCTTGGGAAGAAAGGACAAGAGCAAGAATGACTTGTTGGCCAATTTGAAGAGAGAAAACAAGGTCAACTTGAGATCCAAGCAAATTTTCATCAGATCCAGTTTCAACAAGAACTTGGATGAAATTATCCAACAAATCAAGGAAGAAGACGAAGATGATGTTGAGGCACTTACCCAAGAAAACAAAGATCAAATCATCAAGAGAAACGAACACAAAAAGTTCCGTGGTGAGGTTAGCAATTCTATAAAACAAAGAAAGGCCATCAAGACCTTCCAGCCTGTTGAAGTAACCGCTCAAGAAGATGACATTGAGGGTGAATTAAAGGGAGAAGAAGAGCCATTATTGGAAGAACCAGTTGAAAAGGAAAAAGGTGAAGAACAGCCATTATTAGAAGAACCAGTTGAAAAAGATGAAGGTGAAGAAGTCAAGGAAGAAGTTGAAGAAAAGCCATTGGAAAAATCAGCTGAACAAGAAAACAAAGATACATTATCTGTGGCTGATAAAAGCGATGATTCTTTGTTTGAAGATGGCGCTAGTGAATTGTCTCCACCTATTGTAGACGGTGACAAATTCAAGGATGGTCAATTGACTGAAGTTTTATAATTATAATTATTTATTATTATTCAAATATGTACAAATTAGTTAACGTTTTCTTTTATATATAGGTAATAAACCTGATACAATATTAATGATTTAAGTGTAATATTTTTCTTTTTTTCTCTTTTTTGTTATAGAAGGAGTCCAAGAGTTGAGTATGAATTACATAGACTATACAGAAGAAATAAGCAAACTTATATATTTATAAGTATCTCTTGTTTAATGAGTTTAATATTCAAAATTATATTCATTGTAACATGATCCGATATAATGTTGTAATAGAAAAAAAAATTCTATCTCGGTTTCTTAAAAAATAAATGAAACAATTAAAAATAAAAATAAAATAAAAATTCTTTTTTTCTCTCTTTCTCTCTATTTTTAGTTTATCACATTATTATTATAATTTTCTCTTTCAATTAACTCTCTTTCTCTCTTTCTTAATATATCTTCTCATATATTTCTATAGATAAAAAAGCATACAAGTGATATACTCTACTTATTTTATATCAATGAATTATAATCTATAACTTCAATGTAGTATTTATACTAATAACACACACACACATATACACACATATATATTAATATATACATCTTTTGAACAATAACTATTGCATATGTTGAAGTTCTAAAAAAAAAGAAGAAGATATATTTATACATATTAGGATTATAAATTTAAAGGATATCCCAGTAACTAAAAACATTACATAACAGTAAGAAGAAAGAAGAAGAAGAAGATGGCTGTTATAGATCAAATAAAAAACAACAAGTATGTGATCAGGTACGAGGAAAAGAAGCAAGAGCTTTTCACGAGACTAGATGACAGGTTGAACAACAGTAGAAATTGGAAACTCATAATGAGGTTTTTCCCAAGCACAACCCTTTTAGTTTCAATTGCCTTTATGGATCCAGGTAACTTTTCTACCTCCATCACAGCTGCTGGTTCCTTTCAATACAAGTTGCTTTTTGGAATCATTTTGGCCAATTTCTTCGCCGTTATCATTCAAACCTTGAGTTGTAAGCTTGGTGTTGTTACTGGTCTTGATCTAGCTCAGATGTCTAGAAAACACCTACCTCCCTGGATGGTTTACATATTGTTTTTGGCTGCTGAGATCTCCATCATTGCTACTGATATTGCTGAAGTTGTAGGTACAAGTTTTGCTTTGAAGATTTTGTTTAATCTTCCATTAGTATGGGGTAGTGTTATTACCGTTTTGGATACTTTATTGGTTTTGCTCTTCTACAGCAGAGATAGCAAAAACATCAATCAAATCAAAGGGTTTGAAATATTTGTGTCCTTCTTTGTTATAGCTACTGTCTTCTGCTTCATTTACCAATTAAGCTCTATAAATGTCAAGTCTGAGGGGACTCTATTCATGGGATTTGTTCCACATTTCAAGCTTTTTGCTAACAAGGACTATATCTATCAGTTTATTTCTATCATAGGTGCAACAGTTATGGAGTCTGCCATCTTTTTGGAAACTTCTTGTGTTGCTTTAAAAGTTAAGAACTATGACTATGTAAGAACAGGAGATCTTCAAGAAAAACCATCCTTTTTTGCAGTCAATGCCATCTTGAAAAAATCAGTCATTGAACTGGTTGTAGTTTTGTTCTTTGTTGCCTCCTTTATCAATTGTTCTATTCTAATAGTAGCCGGTGCCTCCATTTATAACACCCCAGAAGCAGCTGACGCTTCTATCTTCACCCTTTACAAAGTCATGTGTGCATCTGTGTCTAAAGCGGCAGGTACAGTGTTTGGACTGTCGATTTTATTCTGTGGTTTATCTTCCTCTTTTATTACTACCATGTGTAGTGAAATCATCACTACTGGATTTTTAGAAATCAAAATGAAACCATGGAAGACCAGATTGATGACAAGAACCGTAGCTGTAACTCCAGTCATCATCATTGCTGCTTTAATTGGTGAAAATGGTCTTACTGCAGTATTGAACTTATCACAAGTTATTCTATCTTTATTATTACCTTTAGTCAGTGCCCCTTTGATATATTTCACCAGTTGTAAAAAATACATGACAGTTTTGAAAGAAAATGATGAAGAAAAGGAAAAGTTAAAGTTAAAAGAAAAAGAAAACCATGATCATACTGCTTTATCTAACATCAATAATGATAATGATGATTTAATGCTTATTGAAAGTAATATTAAAAAAGAAACTATAAACATTGAGGAAATTTGTGAAGAAACCACTATAAAAAATTTCAATTCTAATACTTCACACACTCCCTTCAAAAAAGTTTATTTCAACAACGGATGGATATTGATGATTGTTTCAGGTATAATATGGTTGATCATCTCAGCTTTAAACATCTACATGGTTACACAATCCATGAACAAAGAAGCATTAGGGTTTTAAAAGTAAATAAAATAAATATATAACAAAAGAAAAGATGATTTGATCCTTATCTCTTTCCTTTTTTTATTATTATTTTCAATTAAATAATTGTATATATCACGTGCATAGTATATGATCATGCTTTTTTTTAAAAAAATATTATGTTTTTCTTTCTCACACACTCTCTCCTCTTTTTAAAGACCATTAAAAAGTTTCTCTCCTCTGATAATAAAACTAAAACTACATTGTTATTGATAATGAGAGAGAGAGAGAAAAAAAAAAAAAGGGCGATAATATAAGAGGGTAAATAAAAACAATTAAAGTACTGATTATATAAATAAAGTAATTTTTTTAAAAATTTTATAACCTTTAATTAGTTTTTATCATAATAAATATACTTGAACTTTTTGTTATTGTATTAAGTTCTTATACAAGATTAATAAATTGAATTGATATAAAGCTTGAAAGGTTTTAATTGAGAAGATTTTTATTATCAAAAATAAAAAGAAGGGACAATGGATAAACCATAGAAGACATAACATCAATACTTTCAAAAAGTTTATACAAATATTTTAAAGTCATAATCTTTATTCATATAAATAGTTTATATTAAAACAGAATAAAAAAAGAAAGAAGGCAAGATGTTTGAATACGTAGGAATAAATGCAAAGAAGATAATAGCACAGCTGGAACAAAAGAAAAAAAGAAGAAAATTAACCATCGCCTTCTTGACATTGGCAATCTTTGCCCTTTTAGCCATAATCACACACATCCCTATGAATCATAAGGATAGATTCCCAGATTATAAAAGAGACTGTAAGGGATATGAAGCCATTCCTTTACTCTTCAATAAATCCTATGATCGGATCCTACATGATGAAAATTACAAAAGGGAGGTTGTGAGTAAATTGTCTGGGGCTATCAAAATTCCCACTGTCGTTTATGACAACTATGGCCAGCCCGACATGAACTGTAGTTTGAGCGATGACTTGGAGTACTCTGAGTTTCAAAATTTCCATGATTACCTTAAAAAAGAGTTTCCACTCGTACACAAACACTTGAAAAGGGAAATAATCAACAAAGTTGGGTTATTGTATACTTGGTCTCCTGAATTAAACACTACATCTCAAGGAGAAAACAATAGAGAGAAATTGAATATAAATAAAGAAAAAGAAAAAAAACCATTGTTGTTAATGGCTCATCAGGATGTGGTTCCCGTAGAGCCAAGCAGTTTATCAAAATGGACATATCCACCCTTTGAGGGCCATTACGATGAAGAAACTGGAAAAATCTATGGTCGTGGCTCTATGGACACAAAGCTGTTTTTAATTGCACAAATGGCTACAGTTGAGTTGCTTTTAAAACAAGGCTACACTCTGAAAAGACCTCTATTGCTAGCTTATGGATTTGATGAAGAAAAGGGTGGTGATTATGGAGCAAAGTATATTGCAGACCTTTTGCTGGAAAGATATGGAGAAAACGGGATTGAAGCTCTATTTGATGAGGGACCAGGAGTTCAACTATTAGAAACTTATACTGAAAGCGATTTTATTGTTGGTGGTAGTAGTAATGATAATGACAAGAAGAACAAGAAGGGAGGAAAAGAAGAGAAAAAAAGTGTCAATACATATATGGCAAGTCCTGGAGTAGCTGAGATGGGATACTGTGATATGTATATAGAGCTAGACACACTAGGTGGACATTCATCAGCACCTAATCACTGGGAGATTGAAACCACTGGGATAGGAATAATGTCTGAACTAAACTACTTGATGAATGAAGACCAGTTTCCAATAACAATAAGCAAGGAGAACCCAGTGTTGAACAGCCTTCAGTGCAATGCAAAGTACAATCCTAGCTCATTGACACCATTGGTTTTGAAAGCAATAAAGGGAAACTCTCTGAAAAATTTTAAAAGCGCCATACAAAATTCAGATATAAGATTCACATTCAAAACCACCCAGGCGATGGATGTTATCAATGGAGGGGTTAAGGCAAATGCCATGCCTGAAAGGGTTGTGAATGTTATCAACCATAGAATTGATATCCAATCATCTGTAAGAGAAACACTTGACCATGACTTGAAACACGTGATGCAACTGGCTGAAAAATACAATTTGGGAGTCAGCGTTGAGTGGAATAACAATAATAATAACAATAATAAAAACAGTACAAGTTATTCTATTAGTGATGGAGAGAATAGAGTAATTTATAAAAATGCCACAGAGCTTGGAAATTTCAATATCCGAGTAGTGGGAGCATTAGAGCCCGTTTCAACAATTCCATACGATAATTTCTATGATCTTTTTGCCTCTACTATAGTTTCCGTGTATTCAGACCCATTATTTGCAAAAGATTCATTGACTTTAAATAATGAAGAAGACAATAACGATAACAGTTTAAGTCACAATGATGTAGATGTATTAGTAGAGGGAACTATGATAGCAGGAAATACTGACACTGTATACTATGCAATGAACAATTTGGTTAATGGCAGAGTGTATAGATTCTCTGGAGCATTGGAACGTTATGGAAATGAACATACTGTGGATGAATGGAGTAGTGATATTTCCTTGATGTCTTCACATGCATTCTTATACGCCATGATTGTCAACTTTAACGAGCACTGATCTCTTTTAAAATGTATATATGTTTATATATAATAGTGTTGTATAATACAGCTATTATTTCAAATATTTAAATATATATAGAGTTAGATTTTATCCGAAATATAAACAGTTATAAATAATGTATGTATATCTGTATGTGTGTATATATTTTGAGTTATTTTTTTAAATATATATTTTTTTTGAAGAGTATTAACCGTTAATATTCCAAGATAATAGTAAATAGTAATTATCTCTCTCTTATAATAACATAAATTATGTTTAAACTAAAGTTAATAGTATAATAGTAATAACAAAAATAATAAACACCCTTCTTTTTCTTCTCCTTCTTCTTCCCTTTAATTCATTTTCCTTTCTTTATATTTTTTCCTATTAACACAATTTCCATCATTATCCCTTTAAAATATATTTTTTTTAAACTTACATATAAATGTTTATAGTGAAGTAATAAAATCACGGAGTTTTCCTAATAAGGGAAGAGAATAATTTATATTTAACTAACTAACTAACTAACTAACAAAAAAATAAAATAGTTTAAACTGTTAGAGAAATAAATATGTGACAATAAATTACGTAAATTACATAATGGAATTTATACTTTATTTTTATTAAATATTTAATACAAGTTAATTTCTTTCTTTTTTTATTTTTATTATTATTATATAAAAAATAACTACTATAAAAACATATTAAATAAATTGTTAATCTAAAATATATAAATAGAAATAGAAAGTAGACAATATTACTAAATAAATAGTTAAATAAATAATATCAATATCTTAAGATTATAAAGCCATTTTTAATTTAATTTTTTCTCTTTTCTACATTGTTTCATCTTAAGAAGTCCGCTAAATATATTTTTTTTACTAATGTTTAATTAATTATATTAGTGGTATTAAAGATGACTTCAGCACCTATTATATATAATTAACTTTCTTCTGTTCTTTTAAAAAAAGATTATATATATATATATATATATATAATTATAGGTTTTGTTCTAAACAGAGAACAGAGAAAAGAAGAAAAAATACCAATCAAATCCTACTAAATAATAGTTACAGGTAATATACAAATACTTTTAAGTTTTTTTTTAAAAAAAATATATATTATATAAATAAAATAAAAAGAAGAGGAATGTTTTTTTTCACTAAGGCATTTGGAAAAGTAGCAAAGATCATACATAGCCATCCTAAAAGACTGTATCTCTTTCCATGGATAGGACTAGTCTTTTGGTATGCCATGCTGATATCAATGCTTGCCTTCTGGGGTGCTGAAGGTAGACCCATATGGCACTGGCTACATGGATGGGAGAACACCCCTGAGTATCATAAGAAAAACTACGGTTCTGTTGGTCTTGTTTATATAAGTGATATAGGAGCCACCAAAATGCAAGGGGTCTTTATTAGTATGACTTGTGGACAAGGTATCATTTACTGTTTAACTATACTTTGTTGGTACACGATTAATTATACAAATAAAGAGGATTACACAAAGGATTCTAGTAAGTTATCAGAGTTGACAAAAAATGAAACTAATAGTAAAAATTTAGAAAAGGATAATACTGAAACAAATGGTGATGAAGATAAACATACTGAAACTTCCACAAATGATAATAGCACTGAAGATTTAGAAAGGGGTGATTACAACATTACTGATAATAACAATGTTACCACTACTGATACTAATAATAATAATAATATTTATAAAAGAAAAAGACTGTTTAAATTCCATCACCATGAGAAAAATCTTATATTTGCATCTTTAATTTGGTGTATAATTGGATCTTTGGGTATTCTCTTTTGTTCCATTTTCAGCACAAGACACTTCCATCACGTGCACATATCCATGGTTGGTGTATTTTTAGCAGGTATGGCCATAAGTGTGATCTTAGCTGGAACTAGTTTTATCCTAACAGCAAAACAAATATCCAAAAGAAATAATAATAATAATACTGATGATGATATTACAGAGGGAAAAATGATCCCAAATAACAGTAATAAAATATGGATGGTGTCTGGAGTGATTAAGGAGGTTTGGGTTGTACTTGCCATAGTGTTTGCTATATGTTTTGGAGGTGTTAGCAAAGATGATATCTCTGCCGTTTTTGAATGGCTTCTAGCCTTCTGGTATGGGATTATCTTTTTAATCTGGAGCTATGATATGTATATCCATAGAAACTTGTCTGAACTAGATACAGCCTAAGAGTAAATAAATTATAAAAATTAATTTATATCTTTTTTTTATTATATATATAAATAATTTTTAATACGACTAATGCTAATATAATTTTTAATGCTTATATTGTTTATATTGTTTAATAATTCATCTACCCATACACGTATCTATCTACATACATACATACATATATATATAACCTTATCTAGATCTATATATAAGATACATCTTTTTATGTGAGAAGAGGAGGAAGGACGTATCTCGTTTGTAAAAAAAAAAAAAAAAACGAAAAATAATCAAATAATTACAATTAAAAAACAAGTTACGTCAAGATATATAATTATGTAAAAAAAGAGAAAACAATAACAATTTGAATTATCAAATAGTTTTATTTAATATTACTAATATTACTAATATCTAATTGATTTATTTCTTCGTGTTATTGTCATCCTTTCTCTTTATTTTATTTATAAATATATGTATGTATATAATTCCTAAACGTTTTAATTAATATTTTTACATTCTTTTTAACGCGTGTCATACATATATCTAAAAAATATATATCATACATATATTTTATAACCGTTGTTAGACACGTTAAAATAAATATTATTAGACACGAATTTAATTTAATTTAATTTTTTTCTTTAGTAATAAAAATAAAGTCAAATCAAGTAATAAACAAGTTAAAAAGAAAAATTTTATACATTGTATATCTAATATTTTTTGGTGTAATGATTTTTTTTTTTTTTTAAACTTATTATTATTATTATTTAAAATTTTAAATTCACATTATAATACAAGAGTTTCGTATTCTTTTAAATATTACAACTCACTTACTCTTTATATATATATATAAGGATGTTTATTGTAAATATATTAATATAGGAAATAATATTAAAATGGTTAAAAGAAAAAGAAGAAGAAGATAAGCATATGATTAATTACGGTTTTAATTATTAAATAATTAGAATTTATATATATATATATGTATATATAAAGAGAAAAGAAAAAAGAGAGAGAAAAAAAACCATAAAGACAATAATAATATCTAAATATAATAACAAAATATGGTTAACCCTACTCCTAGCAAAGCTGCAGCAAGCGAACTTGATAACTTAGTACTAAACTCCAATAAGAAAAACTTGAATACCATTGATGAAAACAAAGACGACACAAGTGCTAGCATCATGGGCAAGACAAAGGAAATCCAAGAACTAGATGCCAAGCTTATGGACAGAACCAAGTCTGTTGAAAGAAATATCAGTGATGCCGTTCTTAGACACGAAAATTTCAAGAAGAACCATGCCGTTCATAGACATAAATTAAAAGAAACCGAAAAGGATGAAGTCCTTTTAGTTGAAAACAAAAGAAGATTTGTCCTTTTCCCTATCAAATTCCCTGAAATCTGGGAGGCTTATAAGAGGGCTGAAGCTTCCTTCTGGACCGCTGAAGAAATCGATTTATCCAAGGATTTGCATGACTGGAACAATAGAATGAATGAAAACGAAAGATTCTTTATCTCAAGAGTTTTGGCCTTCTTTGCAGCATCTGATGGTATTGTCAATGAAAACTTGGTTGAAAATTTCTCAGCTGAAGTACAAATCCCAGAGGCCAAGTGCTTCTACGGTTTCCAAATCATGATGGAAAACATCCACTCAGAGACTTACTCTCTGTTATTGGACACTTATGTTAAAGATCCTAAAGAAAACGAGTTTTTATTCAATGCTATTGAAACCATTCCAGAAATTAAAGAAAAGGCCGAATGGGCCATCAGATGGATCCAAGACAAGGATGCTCTATTTGCTGAAAGATTGGTTGCCTTTGCTGCCGTTGAAGGTGTCTTCTTCTCAGGATCATTCGCTGCTATCTTCTGGTTAAAGAAAAAGGGTTTGATGCCTGGTTTAACTTTCTCTAATGAATTGATCTGTAGAGATGAAGGATTACATACTGACTTTGCTTGTTTGTTGTACTCCCACTTGAAGAACAAACCTGATCCTAAGATCATTGAAACTATCATCACTGAAGCTGTTGAAATTGAGAAGAGATACTTTATTGATGCCATTCCAGTTGCTCTATTGGGTATGAACGCCGATTTAATGAACCAATACGTTGAATTCGTAGCTGATAGATTACTCGTAGCCTTAGGTAACGAAAAGGTCTACAAAGTTACCAATCCATTTGATTTCATGGAAAACATCTCCCTTGCAGGTAAGACTAACTTCTTTGAAAAGAGAGTCTCTGATTACCAAAAGGCTGGTGTTATGGCCAAGAGCTCTAAGGCTGAAGCTGAAGATGCATTTGCCTTTGATGAAGATTTCTAAGATTTTCTTTTTTTTAAATCATTACTTTTAATTATTTTATTTCTTTACCTTCTAAAAAAAAAAAAAAAAAAAAAAAAGCCTACATCCTTTGTTTTAAGTATTTACCGTGTTTCTTTAAACTTGATTATCACTTTTCTTACTCTTATCCACCTTTTTTTTTTTCATATATCTATATATTTGTATGGTTATTATATATTTGAACTATAACACGTGACCATTGTAAGGTGGGTTTTGTTTTTTATGATTGTCTGATTAACATCTCATATATATATATCGAAAATCAGTCCTCACGACAGAAACAGACTACAGAGCAATAAGAGTAGAAGTATCAATTTTCAGATATATACTTAAAAAGAATATAATCTTCTTTACAATTACATCACAATCACTGCATGGTCCAAAATCATCAAGTATTAGTTATCAAATAATAGCAAACATAATATAGAATTTAATTAAATAAAATTTTAAAACCATTGCATTCTATTTCATTCATTAATTTTTTCCTTTTTATTCAGTTTATATATTTTATTAATGATGATCTCTTTTTTATTATTATTACATTGTTATATAGTCATTAACAAGAAATAGTTATTTTAAAACCATTTTATAATAATCATAATGGTAGGCATTATTTAATATCTCATATATAAAGTTTTAATCACTATCATTGATGATTTTAATCGTTTATAAAGATCATTCTTTTTTTTTTTATGTAATTGTTTTTAACTTTATTAGAAAAACAAAAAATCAATTATCTTTGTTAATTTTGGTTATAACTCAAAACATGGCGGATATAATGATTGCTCCTAATTAGAAAAAAAAAAAAAAAAAAAAAAAAAAAAATAATTTCACGGAGTGTTCTAAAATATTATTAGCGCAATATTAAACTTTTAAAGATTAGATACATTTCTACATCTACTACATTATATCACTCGTATTTTAACGGTACATTCTTAATTTACAAACAAATAAAACAAAAAACACGGTGAAGTCTTAAATTACATCAAATTAATCAGCAGAATAATATTAAAAATAAAAAAAAAGGACACATACACTTTAAATTGATACTGATGCTACTGTAATTAGAACGATTAAACCCATTAGCAGGATAACAGCTCCTTTGCAATAATCAACATGCAAATAACTCAATATAAATTATATATATATATAAGTACACAATAACAATTATGTGAATGTACAATTTATATATAAAAGGACATTGAGAGATGCAATTAATCATTCGAGAAATTTATCAAAAATGTAAAACAACATTATTCTTATACTCGTACTAGATATATAGTTTTAATAGTAATACTAACAATTAGAAAGAATCGTAATAGCAAAAACCAAAAGAACTACAATCTTACTATTAAAAAAAATAAAGAAAAAAATGGACAATAGTGAAATTGAATCATTTACACCTGATGACCGTATCATCACGGAAAATTTATCTGAAGAATATGACGGTCAACCTGATATCAAGAGTGTCAACACCTTGGCCAGATCATTTACTCAAATGAGTACTCACTCTGCTGGGGAACATGAAGTCTTCAACATTCCAGTAAACGGTGAAGAAAGTGTTGAAAAATATAATCCTCAATTAGACCCAAACAGCGAATCATTCAATGCCCACGAATGGATGAGAAACTTAAACAAACTTAAACAACAAGATCAAGACTACTACAAAAACGTTTCTTTAGGTGTAGCTTACAAAAACCTAAGTGCCTTTGGTGATTCCTCAGACGTCGTTTATCAATCTACTCTCCTCAATGTTTTTCAAAAGGGTGCTGAAAGTATCTATAGACTAGTTAGAAAGCAAAGACCAGAGGATAAATTCACCATTTTAAAGCCTATGGATGGGTTATTAAAACCGGGAAGTTTGAATGTTGTCTTGGGTAAGCCAGGTTCAGGATGTTCCACTTTGCTAAAGACTCTAGCTGCTAACACTTTTGGTTTTGAAACAACTGCAGACTCATTTATAACATATGACGGTTTATCATCAAGTGATATCAAAAACCACTACAGAAGTGATGTCATATACCAAGCTGAAGCTGATATCCATTTCCCTCACTTAACCGTCTTTGAAACCCTTAACAACATTGCTCTCCTAACCACTCCTAGCAACAGAATTAAAGGATTAACCAGAGAAGAATTTGCAAAACACATGGCTGAAGCAACTATGGCCATGTACGGTTTATCACACACAAGAAACACAAAAGTGGGTAACGAATTGATTAGAGGTGTTTCCGGTGGTGAAAGAAAAAGAGTTTCTATTTGTGAAATCTCATTAATCAACGGTAAAATTGTCTGCTACGATAACTCCACAAGAGGTTTAGACTCAGCTTCCACTTTATCCTTTATCAAATGTTTGAAGACCCAATCCATAACCTCAGATACTACTTCTGTTGTTGCCATCTACCAATGTTCTCAAGAAGCTTATGACTTATTTGATAATGTCATTGTTCTTGACCAAGGTTATCAACTCTACAACGGTCCAACTTCAAGAGCAAAGGATTATTTCATCAAAATGGGTTATCTATGTCCAGAAAGACAAACTGATGCCGATTTCTTAACTGCTATTACTTCAGCCGATGAAAGAATCAAAAACCAGAATTTATTGGACAAGGGTATTTACATCCCAGACACTCCACAGGCTATGAATGAATACTGGATGAAATCTCCAGAGTATCAAGAGTTATTAGAAAACATTGATGATTATGTCAATAAAATCGAGGATGACAGTAAGAGAAAATTCGCTGAAGCTCACAAATCTGCTCAATCTAAAAAGGCTAGACCTAAATCTCCATATTTGCTTTCCTTTGGTATGCAAGTTAAGTATTTGCTAGACAGAAACATCATTAGAATCAAAAATGATTTAGCCTTGACTATCTTCCAAGTTGCAGGTAACTCCTTGATCGCTTTAATTTTAGCGTCAATGTATTACAAAATCATGTACTACACAAACACATCCACTTTCTTCTACAGAGGGGGTGCTTTATTCTTTGCGGTTTTATTCAACTCCTTCTCCTCATTCTTGGAAATCATGACTCTTTACGAAGCTAGACCTATTATTGAAAAACATAAAAACTTAGCCCTTTACCATCCATCTGCTGAAGCCGTTTCTTCCATCCTTTCACAACTACCTGCCAAACTCATTACAGCTATAGCATTCAATATGTTCTTCTATTGGATCACAAATTTGAAAAGAAATCCTGGTGCCTTCTTCTTCTACCTTTTATTGAATTTCCTAAGTACTCTATCCATGTCACATCTTTTCAGATTTGTAGGTTCTGCTACAAAATCCTTCCCTGAGGCGATGGTTCCAGCTTCTGTTTTGTTGTTAACCCTTTCCATGTATGCAGGTTTTGCCATTCCAAAGACAAAGTTGTTGGGTTGGAGTAAATGGATTTATTGGTTAAACCCACTTCAATATGGTTTTGAATCTTTGATGATTAATGAATTCCATGGTAGAAAGTTTGAGTGTGCCACTTATATTCCAACTGGTGATGCCTATAGCAAATACGATTTAGCTTACAAAACTTGTTCTGCTGTTGGAAGTAAACCTGGTGAAGACTATGTTAGCGGTGATGTGTTCCTAGAGCTTTCTTATGATTACCTCCATAAACACAAATGGAGAGGTTTCGGTGTCACTGTTGCTTATGTTATTTTCTTCTTTTTTGTTTACTTGTTATTCACTGAATATAATGAAGGTGCCAAACAAAAGGGTGAAATCATTGTATTCCCACAAAACGTTGTCAGAAAGATTCAAAAAATGAAGAAAAGGGGCAAAGATATTGAATCAGATGTTTCAATGAATCATGATTCTGAAAAGCAATTTATCCAACAAGATCAAAGCAGCAGTGAAGATGAAAACGTTGATGGCGTAGGTTTAAGTGAATCCGAAGCTACGTTACATTGGAGAAACTTATGTTATGACGTTGATATCAAGGGTGAAACTAGAAGAATTTTGAATAATGTTGATGGTTGGGTAGCCAAAAGATCTATTACTGCGTTAATGGGGTCCTCTGGTGCTGGTAAGACTACATTAATGGATTGTTTAGCCTCAAGAGTAACCATGGGTGTTATTAGTGGTGACATTTTAGTTAATGGTCGTTTAAGAGACTCCGCGTTCCCTAGATCTATCGGTTACTGTCAACAACAAGATTTACATTTGTCTACATCTACCGTCAGAGAATCACTAAGGTTCTCAGCTTACTTAAGACAGTCTGCTTCTGTTTCAAAGGCTGAGAAGGACGAGTATGTTGAAAGTGTTATCAAGATTTTGGATATGGAAAAATACGCTGATGCTGTTGTTGGTGTTATGGGTGAAGGTTTAAATGTTGAACAGAGAAAGAGATTGACTATTGGGGTTGAACTAGTTGCCAAACCTAAGCTTTTGATGTTTTTAGATGAACCTACCTCAGGTTTAGACTCTCAAACTGCTTGGTCCATCTGTAAATTAATGAGAAAATTAGCCAACCACGGTCAAGCTATCTTGTGTACCATCCATCAACCTTCAGCTATGTTAATTGAGCAATTTGATAGATTGTTGTTTTTGCAAAAGGGAGGTAAGACTGCTTACTTTGGTGATCTTGGCCCTGGATGTAGAACTATGATTGATTACTTTGAAAGCAAAGGTGCTCCACCATGTCCAAAGGAAGCTAACCCAGCTGAATGGATGTTGGATATTGTTCAAGTAAGAGACTATCACGATATCTGGAGAGAGTCTGATGAGTATAAGGAAGTTTGCGATACATTAACCGATATGGAGACTAATTTGCCATCAATACCTATTTCAAACTCTGATGATACTTCTGAATTTGCTGCTTCTTACTTTTTGCAATTTGTTGTCGTTGCTAGAAGATTGTTTGAACAATATTGGAGAACTCCGTTCTATATCTGGTCTAAATTCTTTTTAGTCATTTACTCTGAAATATTCATTGGTTTCACCTTCTTCAAGGCTGATCACTCTCTACAAGGTCTACAAAATCAAATGCTTTCTATTTTCATGTTCACGGTTTTATTCAATCCTTACTTGCAACAATACTTGCCTGTGTTTGCGCAACAAAGAAGTCTTTATGAAGCAAGAGAAAGACCTTCAAGAACATTTTCATGGCAAGCATTTATTGCAGCTCAAATCTGTTGTGAGCTGCCTGTTAACATATTATCCGGTTGTTTAGCCTTTTTCTGCTACTACTATCCAATAGGCTTCTATCATAACGCTTCTTTGTCAAATCAACTATCAGAAAGAAGTGGGTTATTCTTCCTATATTCTGTTGCATTCTTTGTCTACATAGGTTCTTTCGCTATTATGGTGGCAGCTCCGTTCGAAGATCCTCAAGCTGGTGGTAACATGGCCTCTTTAGCATTCACTATGTCTTTGTCATTCTGTGGTGTCTTAGTAGGACCTAATAAAATGCCAGGTTTCTGGAAGTTCATGTATAGAGTTTCGCCATTAACTTATTTAATTGATGGTTTCATGTCTACTGGTATTGCGAATAACAAAGCTGAATGTAAAGATTATGAATTAACATCAGTGAATATCCCATCAGGAATGACATGTGGTGAATACTTAGATCCTTACATAAAAGCTGCAGGAACAGGTTACATAAAGAACTCTAGTGCCACCGGAACATGTAAAGTTTGCTCTATTTCAAGCACCAATGCCTTCTTATCTTCAGTCAGTTCTAAGTACTCTAGAAGATGGAGAAACTTCGGAATCTTCTTGGTTTATATTGTCTTTAACTACTTTGCTGCTGTCTTTTTCTACTGGCTTGCAAGAGTTCCTAAAAAAGCTAATAGAGTTGCTGAGGAAAGAGATCCATCTAAAGAATCTGAAAAGAAGTAAAAAAAAAAAAGTGTCTTTATTTCTTTCAGAGTAATACACCTTTTTATGCCTTCTAAACAGTGATGGTTTTTTTTATTTGATACCCTCTTTTTCTTATATATTTATATTTATGATAAATTTTAATCTACTTAAACATTTTATAGTTGTATAACACTAATAATAATATCATTAGTTTGAAATAGAACTTATATATTCAACCGTTTTGTTGTATTTTAACTTTTTTTAGTTTTTTTTTTTTTTAAATTTTGATGTTTAAATGATTTCTTTGATTTTTAGGTGTGTTAGGTCCGACACTTTGGTGTTAATTTT
>JAJMDK010000010.1:90487-101103 GCA_030573515.1 Hanseniaspora jakobsenii
TTTAACAGACAGTGATCACAAATCAGGATTTTCTCATCAAGCTTCAGTATTGATGAAGTTGATAGCTATAGTAGAGAATGGAACTGTAACCACGCCTATATATGTACCGGGTCAAGATGCCCCTGAGGGGACATCAAACCATGATTATCTTTACGGATACATGGGAAACATGTTGGCGAATGCCTTGCCAAACTTATCCCAAGACCAAATAATATCGTTCCTTGAAAGATTGGTCAAGCAATGTAACTCCCCACAGGTGTTCAATGGTCTTTTAAGAGATTTCCTAGTACAAATAAAGGAGTTTGGTGGTGATCCTACAGATTACTTATACGTTGAGGAAGTTGAGCAAGAGAAGTTGAGAGCTAAGCAATTAGAAATGCAAACCTTGGCCAGAGTTGGTGGATTAGTCAAGCCTAGTGAATTTGAAGATTAATTTGATTTTTCTTCTTTATCTTTATATGTATTTACTTATTGAACCTATTTTTTTTTTCTTCTAAATTATTTCTTTCTTTTATTGAATATATATAGTAATTCTTGCTTACTTTGTTCTATATCATTGTTATTGTTATTTTTTCTTTGTCGATGATGTTGTTATGTATATATTAAATGTTTATGAGTTTTACGTAGTGACATTAAAAAAAAACTAACTAGTGTTATACTTTGATGTTCTTTTTTCTTTCATTTTTTTATTTGTTAGAGAAGTGTATATACTCATTAGTTCATTGAATATAATTTTACTATATATATTGATACATTGATATATCAAAACTATGAGATCTAAAATAAAAAACTTAAAAAATTTAAAGATAAAATAATGTGAAATATATACAAGTTTTATTTTATTTTTAATTATTTTTATATTTTACTTATATTTGTATTCTATTTTTTTTTTTTTTTTTAAATAATAATATTATGCTCTCTTTTTAAATGAATCTCTTATAGTAACAAATGATCCAATTTTCCCTGGAACATTACCTTTAACAACCAATGCACCAATATCATCCAGTGTCTCTAAAACCTCCAAGTTATGTGTAGTTTGGCTTTCATGTCCGTATCTACCAGCCATTTTGGTTCCCGGAAAGACTCTAGCAGGCTCAGTGTTACCACCAAAGGCACCTCTATGTCTGGTAGTTTTGGAGTTACCGTGGGATCTCGGCTGCATTTTGAAATGCCATCTTTTGATGACACCTTGGAAACCTTTACCTTTGATTGTCCCTATGGCATCAATGTATTTTCCCACACCAAAGTATGAAGGCTTGATGAGGGAGTGTGTAGGCAAAAGGCCCTCTTTGGTTCTGACTCTGGACTCCATGATCTTCATCTTTGGAGATGTCTCCATGGATGCGTATATTCCAAGCTGTGATTTCTTAAGGTTGTTTCCATCTCTCCAACCAAATCCTATAACGTTTGTATAAAGTTTTTTCTCTTCGTTTATAGTCTTTTTAATAACTTCAACATTATTGAATTCTAAAACTGTACAACTAAAACGCTCTCCTGTCTTAGTAAAATATGAAGTGATCCCAACTTTTCTAGTTAGTATTGATGGTCTATCAGGTATACTTATTCTTCTATCAAGAATGTTGTCAGCATCACTCATCAAGGTTAATTTCTTGAAATTCTTTGGTCCTACAGTCTCTAGGGCTTTCAAGGCTGGTGCTACATACCCTATATTCTTATCTGCTGTATTTCTAATCACAGCCGCTTGTGAAAAATGTCTTTTAACACCCAATAGTAATGACTCCATTATGTTTTATATTTTTATTTATATTTGGTTTTAATATTGTTACTCTATATAAGTGTAGGTGTGTGTGTTATTTTATTAAAAGACTATTTAAACAGGTTTTTTTATTACCTTCTATCTTATATATATAGTGTTATTAGAAGTGTAGTTATTTATAAGATAATATATATTATTATTAGATATAATGTTTTTTATCATTATTATTATTAACAATATAATTTAGTAGTATAATGTATATAAAAAAAATTTTTCTTCTCTTTCTTTCTCTCTCTTAATAACTTACTATACACTCTACACTATATTGTTACTAGTAGTATGAAAAAAAAGAAAGAAATTTTATTTTACTATATAGTAGTAGTAGTATGTAGTTAAAAGTATATATTTCTTATAACAGTAATAATGGACAAGTTCTATATACATTAAAATAACATAACAATATACTAATTAGTAACTATCTAATTATTAAATTACATACATAGTAATAGTAATAATAGTATAGATCAATTACATATAGCTATATACACTATATACTTTAAATCGAATATATATATACAAATATATAATACCATTATCATTATCATTAACATAAAGAACCACTACTTATTTCTATTATCATAATATATATTAATAGATAGATAAAGGATAGAAGATAGTATTCGATTATATACACATATATATAAATATATTTATATAACAAAATGAATACAGTTACATTACCATCAATTACTAAAGATACATGTAAATCTTTTATAATAGATTGTAATGATATTTCAACCAATAAGGATAACTTTTTATTAATTAAAAGATATCTATATTATAACATATTTTATGAAAACTATCTACGACATAAATCAAGAAGAAGAAAACGTATTGATATTTTAAGTTGTGTTATAACAAATATAATTACTAAAGATGATGATTTGATAAAGAATTTTATTGATATAGATGATAAAGTTATAGATTTATTAAATTTTAAATCAATAAAGGAGAAAGAGAAAGAAAATATTAAAATATCATTGTTTGATAATAATACTAATAATAGTAATAAAAATAATAATAACATTCTTAATGATGATAAGAATTTTTTTTATAAAACTGAACTTGTAACTAATAAAAAGGATAGTATCAACACATTAAAACAAATATTCAAATCATTAGATGTTATCAAAAACTCCATTGATTTTACAACAAAATCTAACAGTAATAATAAAACTCTTAAAAGAAATTGTGCCACTTCATTGGGAAATACTTTGATAAACGGATTTAAAGATATAAGCAATGTTATAAAATATGATATTCAAGAAAATACTAGTGTCTCTGTGAGTGTATTTATTAAAAGTTATGAATCTTTTGAATATATGGATGAAACAACACTGGAATCATGTATTTCTGAATTTAAATCTATTTTTTTAAAAAGTAATTCTAATACTAATACTAATCATATTATCAATTTGAAAAAAACAAATGTAGAGTTGAATTTTATTACTTTGCAACAAGAGAAGAAATCTAATGTAACAAAGTTCTACAATAGTAAGTTTAAATGGTTTTGCGATCAATTGAATGAATACCTTTATGATAAATCTCTTATGGAGAATGTCTCAATCAATATAAAAACAATTAAAAAAAGCTTGAAATATCATGAATGGCAAAGTTTTCCATTGATTGAACCTAGAGTTATCTTTAGAGGAGAATTGTTGCTTATAAATGATTATAATTGTGATTATTATGATTACAAGGATTATAAAAAAAACTCAATCCCTGTTGTAGGTTACCCTGGTATTAAAAGGGTTAAAAACAAATATAAACGTCTCTTTAATGTTTATGAAAATGAAGAGGAGAATAATGATAATGATAATAATGATATAAAAACTTTTACAAAATTTGAAAAAATCAAGCATGAATATTATTATATCTACAGGGATGATGTTTATAAAGATATGAGAAAATTAGATACAGAAGAAGAAGAACAAGAAGAAGATTTGTTAGAGTTAGTGGATGATATAGATACTAGAAGAAAAGAACATTATAGCAAAAAATTAAACATTACAAAGGAAGAGCTAACTAAGAAGTTTCCCGTGTTGGATTGTTATAAAAACTTATCAATTGAACAAGAAAATGATCTTTTGAAATTTGATATTCCAGATTTGTTATTAAACAACTCATCAAATGAAAATGAATCTTTTTCTAATAATAATACTAATAATAACATTAACGAAAAAGACATTAGTAATAATAGTAATAATAAGGAAAAAGACATTAGTAGTAATATCTATTATGAACGGACTTTAATACCAATGTACACTTTGAAAAATCAAGATATGAAACCACAGTATTTAATAGGTGAAAGTCAAGTGATAGCCTTTGATCTGTATGGAAGTGATAAAACAGCCCCCAACACCACTACCACTAGGGGTCACTACTTAGCCTTCAATGCCTTTGTGGATACTCTCTACAATAATGACTTGGTTTGTATAGGTAGATTCTTAAAAAATAAAGATCAAATGGATGTGAGTCTTTGTTGTATAGCTCCTTATGTAGCTACAAAACAAAAAAACAAGACTGAAGATTATGCCAGCGATGAATTTAATGATGAAGATCAAGAAGTGTTCAAGTGTTTAATAGTGACTAGATTGTGTTTTAGAAGTGAAAATAGAGATTTGATAATGTATGATATTAACAAAAAGAAAAAAGTAGCAACTTATTTAGGTAGTGACGAAGATCAAGATGATTACGATGATGAAGATAACATTAATAGTAATGACGATAATAGAGATAATAGAAGTGAGTTGAACAATGAAGAGATAGATGATTACACTACAATGCTAGATAATCTATTGGATGTATCATCATATAATGATATCTCTGGTAATAACTATTATCCTTTTTATAATCAAACCATTGACGACATAATAAATGATAATGAAGCACGTTGTAAAAATAAAAATGTGAAAAATATAGATGATAACCTTACAGAAGTATTAGTCAATGATATGACTATTCTTTCAATCTCTGATACGTTAAAGGATACACCTATTTATGTTGATAAAGATTATGAATCTATTTTTAGAAAAAATAAATTATACAAATAGATCATAAAATTTTTAATAATATACTCAACAAAAATATAATTAATTTAATTAAAATAGTTTTTCCCCCCGTTTCCCTACTAATATAACTACTTAATAGTGCTAATTTTCTCTTATCTCTGATAGGAACAATTTTTCTTTTTTATTTTTTCCTTTTTTTTTTTTCTCATAGTGAGATTCTCTATACATAAATATAAAAAAAGAAAAAATAGAGGGTGGGGAAAAATGAAGTGTACTTTAAGAATTATTCCATTTACTTTCTTACTCCACATGTATTATCATTTTATTTATATCTATATATACTTAGTATTACATACACCTCTTTGAACATGTGTATGTGTGTGTGTATTACAAAATAGAAAGAAGTTTATTAATAATTAATAATAAATAATAAATATTTGTGGGGTAAAAATAAGGTTAACTAACTTAAGTGACTAAAAATAAACTAAAAAAAAAAAAGAAATAAATAAAAAGGGTGGTGAAATTACAAAGGAGAATACATAGGGGAAAATCATAAAAGATAAAAGATAAAGTAATTCTCTCTCCTTTCCCTTCCTCTTTCTCTCTTTTATATTTTTTATTGGTTAATTTACCAATGTATTTTTTTTTAAATCATCACTTTTTTTTTATTTTTTAAGCAGGGTATAAAAATGCCCTTATCATTTCATAATATATATATAAATATATTTTTTTAACTATAAATATATAAAGGAGAAGAGTGTGAGTGTTTGAGGGGAAAGAATGAAAATCATAGAAAAAATATTTAAACATATCTATTAATAACAGATATCTATCTTATTATTTATTAACTATAGCTAACATATACATATATTCATTTATATTGATTGAAAAAAAAAAAAAAAAGAGTAAAACCAAAAACTAATACAATTGTTCTTCTCATCAATATCTTTGATCTCTTGTATTCGCTTTTTTTTCTTCTTTCCCCTTTTAACATAACAAAAATTAAATAATTAAATAATGACAGACACTTTAAAAATCAAAACCGTTGAAACTAAACCTTATAAAGATCAAAAACCAGGTACTTCTGGTTTGAGAAAGAAAGTTAAGGTTTTTGAAACTAGTGAAAACTACACTGAAAATTTCATTCAATCTATATTAGATTCTATCCCTGAAGGTAAGTTAAACAGTAAATTGGTTATAGGTGGTGATGGTAGATATTACAATGACACTGTTATGAAAAAGATCATCAGTATCTGTGCTGCTAACGGTTGTAAGCATTTGATCTTTGGTCATATGAACGGTATCATGTCTACCCCATGTTGCTCTAACATCATTAGATCAAAAAAGTTTACAGGTGGTATCATCTTAACTGCATCTCATAATCCAGGTGGTCCTGATGGTGATTTGGGTATTAAGTACAATTTAAGTAATGGTGGACCAGCTCCAGAGTCTGTTACAGATGTTATCTTCAAGAAATCCTGTGAAATTACTTCTTACAAGATGTTGGAAACTTTACCTGAAATTGATCTAAAAGATTGCACAGTTACAACATTATCTATTGAAAACTATGGAGATATGACTATTGAAGTTTTAGACACTACAAAAATCTACTCTGACTTCATGAAGACTATCTTTGATTTCAATAAAATTCAAAAGTTCTTGAGCTCTAATAAAGATACATTCAAAGTATGTTTTGATGCTTTAAACGGTGTCACAGGTCCTTATGCTACGGAGATTTTCCATAATCAATTGGGTGTCCCATTAGACCAATTGCAAAACTGTCATCCTAAACCTGATTTTGGTGGTTTACATCCTGATCCAAATTTAACATATGCCCATACTTTGGTTGAAACTGTAGTCAAAAACAAAGTTAACTTTGGTGCTGCCAGTGATGGTGACGGTGATAGAAACATGATCTTTGGTTACGACGTGGAAAGAGACTGCTCCACTTTTGTTTCACCAGGTGATTCCGTTGCTATTATTGCTGAATATGCTCTTAAAAACTATATCCCTTACTTTGAAAACGACGTTAAGGGATTAGCTAGATCCTTCCCTACCAGTTCTGCAATTGATAGAGTTGCAAAGTCCTATAACAAAAACTGCTATGAAGTTCCTACTGGTTGGAAATTTTTCTGTGCTTTGTTTGATGCCAATAAATTAAGTATTTGTGGTGAAGAAAGTTTCGGAACAGGTTCTAACCATATAAGAGAAAAGGATGGTTTATGGGCAGTTATTGCTTGGTTGAATGTATTAGCCAGCTATGCCGAAGAAAATAAAGACGAAACTGTCTCTATTGCTAATATCCAAAGAAACTTTTGGTTAAAGTATGGACGTACTTTCTTTACTAGATATGACTATGAGAACTTAAGCTCAGAAGATGCATCTAAAGTTGTTGACTTTTTAAGCTCTGTTGTAAACGAGAAATCAGAGGAGTCTGTAAATGAAGTTGATGGTGTCTCCATTTTAGAAAGGGGTGATTTCCAATACACTGATTTAGATGGTAGCATCTCTAAGAACCAAGGTTTATATTTCAAACTTCAAAACGGTGTTAGATGTGTTTTAAGATTATCAGGTACCGGATCCTCAGGAGCTACTATTAGATTGTATATTGAAAAATACACTGATGATAAGGATAGATTATACGATGATGCTCAAGAATTCTTGAAGGAAGATATTCTCTCAATTACAAACTTCCTTAAGTTCAAGGAGTACATTGGCAGAGACGAACCTGATGTTAAGACCTAAAATCCTCTTTTTTATATAAAACAATATATGCATGATAACATTAACACACTAACATATTTATATACACTCACAAATTATTTTTCTGTTTTTTAAGCCTTGAGGTTATTTGCAATGTGATATGTTTTTTTTTTTTTTTCAAATATCTTCCGCAGCAGTTATAATTCCATTAATCCTTTTTTGTATTGTTATTATTTTTTTTTTTTCCTTATTATCAACAAACTAATTATTTATTAAGAAGGTTTCACCTCCCTTTTTTTTTTTTTTTTTTCTATACACACACAAGAGAAAAAATATAAAATTTTGTGATTTCTGCTAATCACTATATAACCCTAATAATAAAAATAAATAAAAAACAATCAATCCCTTCTATAACACACACACACATTGAAGTAAAGGTATTTTTTTATTTATAAAAAAAAAACAATAAATAATTACATGCGCTAACGAGTTTGATCATATAATTAAAGAAGAGAAAGACAATAATATATATAAATAAAAATCAAACTCTTTATATGGTATCAAACATAGACACATGTTATACTAAATAGGGCACAGAAGTTTATAGAGTTATTTTAATTATTTTTTTAAAAAAGATAAAGTTGAAAAAAAAGACCATTTATTTATAGTATACAGTTACCACAACAAACAAAACTAACTTCTCTATATACCTATTATTAATATATTTTTGTATAAAAACCCCCTTATTATTGAACTTTATTAATGTTCTCTTGGAAAAAGAAATTCAATTTCAGTGGAAACTCAGAGAAGGCCTCTGAAGATAAAAACAACACTCATAAAAAGACAAACCATGAAAAGCTCCAACAATCAGTAAATGTTGAGAATGTCAAAAAGGACTCATTCGATAGTCCTCAGGGATTTAGAAGACAAACAATTGTACCATCCGCACAAAGTGTGGCACCTGTAAGATCTTCAGTAGAAATCGCACAAGAAGATGCTAAGTCCAAAGAAAATAATGATGCCACCAGACAAAAACCTGTTACGAATAATAAAACTTCTGTTGAGAGTCAAAGTGATATTTCTAGTAAAATCAATATGGAAGAACTTACCCTTAATGATGAAGAAAAGATTCCTGTGAATCAAAACAATCAAAAAGTCACACAAAATGATCCTGCAGAAATTAAGGAACAGCAACAAGTGTCAAGTTCTTCTGGTATACTAACAATTAAACTATACTCTGGTGACGGGTTTGCATTACCATTTCCTCTTGCTTACAACACCCAGTTATTATCAAGACTTCTAAATTCAAGCTCAATCAATCAGCCATCTGAGATGCTTGCTGGATTGGCATCAAAAATTGACAGTTTGCAACCACAGGATGCTTCTTTAGGTGTTCCTATAATACCAGGAAACGTAGCCACGGAGTATGTTCCATCAACAATAACTCTTCCAGGCTCAACAAATTTGAATCCTTTGATTTACATTACTATTGAATTTGATAACACAACAGCCACCATTCAGCCTGAGTCTGGAACTATGAAGCATCCGATTTTAAACAAAATCTCAACATTTGATGTTACCAGAAAGTTGAAACACTTGAGAATTGATGTTTTCTGCAGAATCCCTTCTATTTTATTACCACAATCCTTGTTAAACAAACACCAAGAGAATGAAACCTTACAAAAGGTTATTAACAATCAAGATATCCACTTGTTAACGTTCAATTTGCCACTACATCTAGAAGAATACAATGCAAGCAGTGTCAGATTATACAACCATAAATGGATTCAAATAGGAGATAATGGTAGTAAATTGAATTTGACCATTGATTACAAGCCATTAACAAATAAGAAGCTTACAATTGACGATTTTGAATTATTAAAAGTAATAGGAAAGGGATCCTTTGGAAAGGTTATGCAAGTCAAGAAAAAGGACACCCAAAAAATATATGCCCTTAAGGCTCTAAGAAAGGCATACATTGTCAGCAACAAGGAGATCGTGCACACATTGGCTGAAAGGACTGTTTTAGCAAGAATTGAATGTCCGTTTATTGTTCCTTTGAAATTCTCATTCCAAAGCAGAGATAAACTGTATTTGGTCTTAGCATTGATCAATGGAGGAGAGCTCTTTTATCATTTACAAAGAGAGGGTAGATTCTCGTTGAGTAGATCTAGATTCTACACTGCTGAGCTTTTAGTAGCCCTAGAAAGTTTACATGCCATGAATGTAATCTACAGAGACTTAAAGCCTGAAAACATTCTTTTAGACTACCAAGGTCACATAGCCCTATGTGACTTTGGGTTATGTAAGTTGGATATGAAAAAGGATGATAAGACCTCCACTTTCTGTGGAACCCCTGAATATCTAGCTCCTGAGTTGTTGTTAGGACATGGTTATACAAGAGTTGTAGATTGGTGGACATTAGGTGTATTGTTATATGAAATGTTGACAGGACTTCCACCATATTACGATGAACAGGTAAACAAGATGTACAAAAAGATTTTACAGGAGCCGTTGAGATTCCCTGATGGATTTGATGAAGATGCAAAAGATCTTTTGATAAAGTTGCTAAACAGAGACCCAGAAAAGAGACTGGGTGCAGGAGGAAGTTCAGAGATTAAAAAACATCCATTTTTCTCTCAATTGTCCTGGAAAAGATTAATGCTCAAGGGCTATATTCCCCCATACAAACCACCAGTTGAAGATACCTTAGATACATCCAACTTTGACTCTGAATTCACAGGAGAAAGACCAGTTGACAGTGTGGTGAATGATTTCTTGAGTGAAAGTGTTCAGAAGCAGTTTGGTGGATGGACATATGTAGGAACAGAACAACTAGACTCAACTCAATCCTAATACTAGAACCTTTTTTTATTTTTTTTTTTTATAATTTTTTAATTTTTTTATGTGAAAGTAAAGAGATGTTCTTATTGCACATGATGTTCCAATTGTGGTGTTTCTTTTTTTCTCTTGTTGTTGTAGTAGTAATTAAATTACTTTACTCACGTTTTATTTTTTAATTTTTTTTCATGTTGTTTAATTTGTTTTTTTTTTTCCTAAACAGGATTCAAAATCATTTCTTTGATTGTTTCTTTTTTTTTTTTTTTTTTTCTTTTTCTCTTTCT